>CALNHX010005025.1:0-115439 GCA_940337035.1 Agriotes lineatus
GATTTATGTAGAATATTTTCTAGAATTTTGTTATTAATTAAGCAACCAGGTAAATGCATGAATCCTCTCTGATTTTTATTAATAACAACATAATCTCTAATTTGTCTATCTTAAACTTTTTCTATTATTCTTCTAAGAAGAGAACAAATTGTTATGGGACGCCAGTTATTAATGTCTTTTTCATCACCACCTTTGAATATTAATACCGTACGTGCTAATTTGAATAATTTTGGAACAAAATTTTTTTGTATCATTAATGTGGCAATTTTTGCTATAATAGAAAGAATTTTGGAGTTATTTTTTATGGAACGCATAATAATTTTATCAGGGCCAGGAGAGGTGTCTACTTTAATTCGTGAAACTGCCCACTGAATATCACCTAATGATATCGCTGGGACATAATTGCTTTCGACAGACAATTTTTCCAAATTACCTAAATTAGAAGTATATTCTGTTTTACAATTATAATTTTTTTCTTCGAATCTAGTTTTAAAAAAGTTATGAACATCATTTAAATCTATATTACAAATTTTAGACTTTCCGTTATTATAAACTAATTGTACCGCTTTTCTTCTTCTGTTGTAGAAGTAATATTGGGCCAGTTGGTAATCGTATTCCTGCTTCCTTCTTTCGCTGTTTCTTTTTGAAGTTCTTTCTGGATTCGATACTTTAAAGTCTCCTTGTCGTCGTTTAAAGCCTTTCTTCCTTCTAGCTTCGTAAAATTTTGTGGCTGGATGTTTCGGTCCCGGAAGTATGTCCATAATCTTAACTAAAAATTCTCCAAATTTTGCTACAGTAACACTAAAATCTTCTTCAGAATTGAATAAACTGTTAAATTTTTCTTCCCATTTAGAAATTTCATTATCAAATAACGTTTTCTTTAGATACCTATCCTGTTGATAATTAGGTGTCTGCTTTTCTGATACCTTTCCATTTGTCGAATTTTCAATATGGTTATTAACTAATTTCTTTCTATAAATTTCGCCGTGGGATTTTCTTATATGGGCATTAACACCACTTTGGTTTTTAAAAAATTGGCTTCAATGTGGGCATTTTTCTTGATTTACAGATACCTTTATTAAATTTTCTATGCCATCATTAACTAAATCTTTTGTATATAATTCACAATGTGATTTTCTAATATGAGCTTTAATACCTCTTAGGTTTTTAAAGTATAAGCTGCAATGAGGGCATTTTTCTTGCGTGGAAGCTACAATTTCTAATGTTGAATTTCTTGAGGAAGTATTTTCTTGACTATTCAATTCACCTGTCATCTGTTAAAAAGTGACCAATGAAAATCCAGAATTCTGACGTTTCTTGACCAATCAAAGAAATATCAGTGGATATATCTTCCTAGAAGGTATTCAAGTGTTCTGTTACTATAGAAATTGCTTAGTTTGTTGCTAGATTTACTGAAAACTAATTTGAAAAAGTAGTTGGTTCATTAAATAGTCCCTCGAATACCATTCTTAGTCAAAGTTAAGTAGATTATTTTTGCGGTGGTATCACTACTCATGTCCATTGCGCTTGGGATTAGGACTCGCGCTAGCGCACTCGTCCTAATCGTACCAAAGCGCAATGGACATTCGTGACACCACCACAAAAATAGTCGACATAACTTTGACTACTCATGGTATTATAAGTGATTATTTTTCACATATGATTTATTATTGCCATTTATATTTGTACTGTTACTACAATTTTGTAAAGATTCAAATGGATGAGCTTTTTTAATGTGGGAATTTAGTCTTGAAAAAAATTTGCCACAAATAGAACAACATTTTCGTTCCTTTTGACGGCCAATATCTGTTTCTTCACCTGTAAAATTATTTTCGATACTGTTCTTTATATCAGCCATAATAACGTGATCGTGGCATTTTATGTCATCATTAGCAAAATGGTCAAAACATAATAAGATGTTGCATATGTGACAGCTGCTAAAAACTTCACCGTCGCAGTTCAAAACTTCACAATTTTTTGGAACAAAGTCAGCCGAAAGCATAATTCCTTATGTCACAATGACAAACCATCACATACAATGTTTATAACATAGAATTTTTCAAAATAATCGTAAGATATCACTGCGAACACTTCCACTTATTCTTCTACTGGTACATTTTCAAATTTACACGTTTAAAGGGTTTAGGGTAATACGTAATAATTATAATAAATAACAGGGCTCAGGAAATGACTACTTCGCACCCGCCTTCTCAAATGATTTGCTAGCTTATTTAATTTTGAGTTTAACGTTTAGAGCGGCAATACATAAAGAATGTTCTTATCATCATATACATGTTACAACTGGAAAAAAAATATTTACGAATGCAAGAAACGTTTAAGCTCAGCAGTCGCCTGTCATGACTATAATTTGAATGTGATTGAGAAAAGAATTTATTCAGCATCAAAAACGATAACGTATTCTTCTATTATTGTTATTGTAGACAGCATTGATACAGTTAGGAAAATAATTAACGGGAGCAGGCAACTCGTTTGGGAAAAAACACGGTTTCTACTATATCAAAATCTTGACAGAAATAATGAATTATTCCCTAGAGGAGAGAAGTTTTCATTATGACAAACAACAATTATGTCAAATTCGAGGTTAGCAGATTAGGTTTTGGGTCAGCCTGTGTCAAAACTGACGCAAAACCTAACCTGATAACCTCGAATTTGACATAGACTTACACTGCCACCAACTTTAATTTTAAAAATGTCACTAAATTACGTTTTAAAAAACCAGGTTTGTTGTTTTAAATCTTTCTGAAAAAATAGTATATTCGGAGCGACTGCTATTTTGCTTCTCGGGCTTCGCCGTCGAGTCACAAATTGCACCTCAGCAAAATAACGGATTTCTCTCCCTCATTGCATAATCTACTAATTTTCTACTTATGACATTTAGTCATTTTGACACTGATTCCGGTGGTTGAAATCGCATTTCAACCACTAGAGATTGAAATGTTCGGACTACTCGGATTTCAAACTGTTTGACATTCCATTGACGCAATACCTAACCTAACCTGCTAACCACAAATTTGGCATAGACTTACAATGGTTTATTAACGTTTATTTTAAAAATTCGTAGAAAAAATAGTATATGCAACTCGTGGCTGATAACATTTCAACGTCTCGAGTTTCTTTTTTCAACTCGCTTCGCTCGTTGACAAAACCACTCTCAACGTTGAAATTTTATTTCAACCACTTGTCCCATAATATACTATAATTACAGAAGCCTGTCGGCTTAAAATTCAGCTAGTTTTTTCTTTGCGCATGCGCGAGTTCTGGTGGTGTGCAGTCAGCTGTTTTCCATAACAATGGTCAATGACCCCTTATAAGAAGGTTATGTTTTTTTGTGCAAGTGGTTTTAAAATATTAATTTAATATTAGTGCACAGAAAAGATCTTTCGGTGGCACATGGTGTACTGTGCATTTCCATATAAATTGCAAGGACTTTAAACATACGGATTATTTCTGTTCAGTTTAAAATGTAGGAGCATAATTTTGAATTTACCGCCTCTGCACACCACTAGGATCATGGCGGACAATTTCAAGGTCACAAAAATTGAGTATGCTGACATCAAAAGCTCCGACATAGAGAAGCCATTCTAACTTAGGGTATTATTCTGTGCTATAATCTTCGGTTATTAATGCACTGCGAAGCAGTAGAAGTGGCTTGGTGGTAGAACTTCTGGTTGTAAGCCGGAAAATCTGAACTAAAATCGGAAAACTCCAAAAACGGCAAAATTCTTGACACACCGTGGTAGAACATCGACTATATTCATCTGATATAGGAATGTAGAATTGTGTAATGTTTGCTACCACAAAAATTAGAATAGAAAAAGAAATGGATTGCTTTCTGCTCATTTTAAACATATTCGAAGAGAAACCGCATATAAGCTCGTAACGAGATAATGAAAGATATACCTAGCTAACGAGAATTTAGTTGAACACATTTAAATTTTACCGTATTTTACATTCTCAATAATTCAATAATCAGTATAGCCCTAGCAGTATTTTATCATCTACCGGTAAGTAACATACTAATTACTAATTATTATGACAAAAGAGCTAACATGTAGACAAAATGTAAATAAGTATCATTATCCCCTAGTAGTAGCTGTTGCTAACAAACCCGTTTTAAAATATATAATGACTGTATATGTGCTGTTCTCTATATTTTATGCAAATTATTAAAATCATTTCAAATTAATGCAACCCACACGGCCCTCGAAATAAAGACAGGTTAGCTGTTATAACCTGAAATTATCGAGAAAATCTTGAACTTATTAACTTAAGTAGGTATTTTCAACCATTGGTGATGAAGGGAAAGTTGCTGCGTAACCAATAGAAGGTAGCCGCGGGGATTTTCTAATGTCCAAGTGGCATCTCGTACATTATCTTACAGAAATTACTTGCAATTTAGACAAAATATTTAGTTCCGCTTTCAAATGGTACTGCTGGAACCAATCAGTATTAACGATTTACATTTAAAAATATCTTTATTAAATTTGCAAAGCCAAATGACTAAATTAAGCAGTTTCTCTATGATATTTTCTAATTTCGAAGGCATCATGGAATACGGAGCATTGTTTTTTGTTGGCAGGAACAAAAGTGAATGTATGCGTCTTTGAGTGTGTATTTGGGTTAGTTTTGTGGAGAATAAAGATACTACTTGCATAAGATACAAACGTGAATGTCTCTTAGGCGAAGTCTTACACCTCAAAACAATCTCGCCCATGACGTTAAATTTGATACAGAAACTTGCATTAAAAATTATTTAAAGGGCTTTACTCAAAACTTTCCTCGAAAGTAAACGTTGTGACTAATCAATTTTAAAAATCAAATAAAATAGAGGTAAAAATATCTTCACGTTCGTAATACTACTGAAACAATAAAGGGAAACAGTTGGTAATGCGAATTACATCAATTTTCAAATATCAAAAAACATTATCAGCCCTGGAATTTCAGCTTACACGCCTGCGATCTGAGAATGCGATTTCAATGATCAGCGGTAGCCCGCAATTAAAGCGGACGTTTGCTGCCGCTGCCACAGGGACCGTTCGGATTTCTGCGATAAAGGTACATTTAACACAACGCACTTATTTGTTGCTTCTTTTTTGTCTCTTAAAAGATTTATCCTGTATCTGTTAGGTCCCATTTTCGTCAATGGTAAAGGCGGAGCTATGTGAAAATTATTAATTTTATTTATTTCTCAGTTAAAGCAAAAATTAACAAAATTTTATTTTTTTAAGTTACTCGCCCTGTATATGTTGCTTCCAAAATATGCTGTTTTTCTTAAGGATAAAAACCTGAGCTATGTGCAAAATATTACTTTTATTTAAGTAATAGTTCTTGAGTTAAAGCAAATATAGGCAAAATTTACATTTTTGAAGGTGCTCAGTTGGTATATATTTGATGAGCAACATGTTCTTGGTTTCATACCAGGTAGACAAATAATTCACATGCAAAATATTCGTCTTCCTCCAACAAATATTTTTTGAATTATACCTACACTGAATTATAAAAACACGTTTTTCGTCATCTACAGACCATGAAACGTGAAGATCTGAAGAAATCTCGGTAGTAATTAATAGAGGTACCAAATACCCTATAAGATGCAATTTCGACTAATTTGAAATATTTCAAGTTATTTCAAATTAGTCGAAATGGCATTATGGCATTCTTACGCCAGAATTTTATATATACAGTCGTGTTCAAATAAATCTGGGACAACGTTTTTTTCATATGTAGATTGAGTTAAGAATTAAAGAATATCCTCATGGATTTCCTGCTATCAGAAAGAGTTACAGATTTCATTTACCATGTTGTGTTGTTACAGAATAGCTGCCTTGTAAATCTACGTTTTGAAACGTACTTTAATGGGATCATTTAACAGCATCTGGCCTGGGAAATCTTTTGCGTTGTGTTTTGAGCCTTCCGGTTTTGATGATGCAGTCCCCGGGAAGATTATTTTGCGATTTTCTAAGCCTCAAACTTAGTTTGGATTTCATCTGGGCAAGCACATGTTTCCTTTTGGCGAAACGGAGCCTAGAACACCTAAGGGTATGTTTTTCTTAATGATGTTTATTTAGATTCTATGGTATGAGACTTTTTAGCTCCATTTTGCGGCGTCCATTTTTGTGGTCCTTGTTTTTGGTGGCATTTGCTTTTCTGGACCTTTTCGTGGTCCTCTTGTGACCCCTAATCATAGGGCGAAGTTGGCCCCAGCTGCTGCCTTGGGCATTGCGAGCATGTAGAAGCCCCCATGCCTACAATCGAGAGCGAAAGTAGAAGTTCCTGCGTAACCTCCTTCATCAACACGTTTACCTGCAGGTTGTTAGCTCTGCACAAACCTTGGTTAAGCGCGGCCCCTGGTTATCAAACCCTCCGTCTACGCTTGCTGCAGCCTAGAGAACTATCACAAGGTCGGTTGTTATTCATTATGATTTGGACCACTTGAAATTTGGGATCCGTTTTAATATGTTTTGTGACTGTGCTACTTCGTATCCAACAAATGATTGAATGCTTGTAGTCTGTATTTTAAGCGCATTACTCACCTTTTGAGGCAGTTTCAGTGTTTGTTTTTAATTATTTTGTTGCGGTGGTTCATTCTCACAATTTTAGGGTAAAAGTTATTAGGATGGTTGTGCCTGACGCTCCGTTAAAGTGTTTATATTAGCGAAAGTTGTACGGCATTTGCATGACGAAATTATGCCATCCTCGGTCGTCACGTCACACTTGTGACATAGCTTTAGGTTGAATCCATCCTTAGGATAGGCCCGCATTTGCAAGTAATTTCGTGTAATATTAGCTTTTGACATCTTGACAAAGATTTGAGACTTACCTTAGTCACATATCGGTTTAAAGAGCGCTTTAGGAAGAAGCAAGATCTTGATTCCCTAAGAGCGATATTACTATTTTTGATAAACTATAAAACTGCTCTTGCATAGTGGGTAATTGGTCGAATTCATCTAGTAATTCTAAATTTTAGCTGCAATAAATGTGTCATAGCCATTGTCCTATCGACAACTTGTTGGTTTTGCATTTCGCTATTTGATTAGTCATTCTGTGATTCGATTATGCATATTACTATACTTTAACCTATTTATTTGAGCTACGTTAATATTTCCTATACGCCTTAACTATAATGTAAATTATGTACCGTTATTTTGGTGGCATTTCTTATGATACTACTGTGATATAAATTTGTAATATACTGATTTGGTTTGCCGTATGATATTTTTGTGTGCATTTTAACTGTATTCGTATTTCTGTTTGCTGCAATTTTACTGCCTTGGCATCTTTGCCTGCGTATCTGATTTGTGCCTTCGCCGTTATCTTTTATTTTCAGGTTTGGTTAGTAGCGCCTTCTGTGGTGTACCTTTTGATTGGCAAAGTGCTGGGTTACTTGCTGCTTGGCGCCCATATTTTTATTTTTACAGCTGAAGCTTTGGAGTCTTTTGTTTTACCCACGACCAGTTCCGGCTGAGAAGTCGGTTGCCTTTGCTTACTTCTTTTAGAGTCTCCGTAACGGTAACAACACATTTATCTATCTCCACACTTCTGCTCCATAGAGTGCTATACTTTTTGTCATTGTGTTGTAGGTGTTATATTTCGTTCTTTTAATTATATATTTATGCAACTATATCCCTTTTACTCTTTGTGCACTGGTGGAAAAAACTAGGGATATCAAAAACATTGTTTAAAATAAATTTATATAGTATTTAAGGCATTGTATTGTAACAGTGCCGCCTATTAAACCTGCCGGTCAAACTCAGGGTAAATTAATAATTTATTAGCACAAATAAACGGTTTATTGCTCATTCTTATTTTATCTATCCGCAATAAATTCGGGCTTAGCTCCGTAGAACATGAGACAAACTTTATTCAGGGTATAACTTTATAAAATTAAGAAAAACTTAGTTTGACAAATAACTCGTTGTATACCAATTACGTACAGATAACCTCTTAATTTGATTCAGCAACAAAACGATTTGTGGTTGCAAGAAACAGCGTAAATTGAATTTTAAAACACAAAAACAGCAAATAAGCATTAGGTAAATATTAATACTATGACGTAGCAACTGCTAAATTCGTTTTGTTTCTAGTGTGACTTCGGAACCCACGCGCAATCGTTTCTTGTTCTATATCCGGCCAAAACTGAAAAATGCAGCATCATTTTGCACTTTCAAAGGACGCTAACTGAATTTATCGAAGTTGGGCGAATCTGGACCACTGGAACCTGGCACTACACCTCGTAGACAGTCTCCACTTGACGAACCCAGCGAATTCTGGGGCTGCAGCAAAAGCTTCCTGTGAAATCCCATCTTAATCGGAGGTCCCTCAAACTCTGGATACCCTTTTCAATGACGCCACGGAGATTATGCACTTCGGAATGGCTTGTTGGTTGGAATTTCTACACGCACGGGCTCCTGAAGGTCCTCTCTACACGTAGCAGGAACTATCCTTGTTGGGAGATGCTACTTACATAAGGAAATGGGCCTCCGAAGTCACTTGCACTGGGACGAATCTGGCTACTGGCTAAACTGCTTCACTTGGACCCTTAACACTTGGCAAATTATATCCACATATGCCCTGCACACTAGTTAATAACTTTACACACAATTGGTATAACTAAAGACTTTTTATTTATAAATTTATGCGATAAAGAAATTAGGATTGATAACATGTTGGACCTTATGGGCTACAGTTTTGATGTCATGTTTTTGCCTAACTACCAAAATTGTCTTTTCTTGGAATGTCACTACACTTTGCTCTGCTTTTAAATCACTTTTTTTATAATGCACTGATACACTTAGAGCTCCTTTAGCGTCTCACTAATTGTCTTTCAATAGGTTGCCATTTTCATTGCTTTATTGCAATTAATTTTTATTTGGTAGCACTGTTTCGTTTACCTTTCAGCTAATTTGCCGTTTGCTGGCTTACACTTTTAATATATAACGCTCATATTCTTTCTGTACTTAACAAATCATTCTGTATCATTTTATTCACATTATGTTTGACATTAATAAGCTCAAATCGTCAGTTACAAATTAAATTGCATTCTCCCTTCCGAATATTATCATATCTGAAACTCTGAACATAACCCTTCTGAAACCTGATTTATTTCATGCTAACGTTTATCCCTCAAATTATTAGTTACTGCTGCTCAAATCAAGTACACTTATTAATGTAAAATATTGATTATCAGATAAAATATTTAATTATGTGCTCATGTTGACCTTATTCATTTAGTCAATTAGGCGATCAGAATTGCTATGAGTAGTGAACCATTACAGTATATCGTATTTTAATAAGTTTTGATGATATTGGTTTCGGTTATTTTGCTAGGTGATAAGTGATAAGGCAGAGCAGGGGCACCACCATCTAATTTCCTTTAAAATGATTTATAATCCATTTTTATAAAAAAATATTACTTTTTTGGAAATAAACATAATTATTGTTATTATTATTAGTAACTTATGAAATATACTTTCCATCGTGTTTCTTTTAATATTTATAATTGATGTGTTGACGTAACACGTTGAACTTGATTACGTATAAATAAAGAGCACCAATTTGTGGAACAATTACTTTATACAAGCGTTTCTTTATATCTCTATTTTTTTTCACCAGTTTATTACTTTTCTCCCTTAGTGTCTTATACTTTCTCTGATTTCTTTAAATCTAGTCCATCTTTATCTATGTGCACGCCCCGCTATTTATAATTGTCATAAACGGGTACTTTTTTCAGTTTTCTAGGTATACATGTCTTCATGTTCCTCCTACACATAAATATCTTCTTTTGTTATGTTGATAGATAGTACTCCTTTTTCATGCTTCTGTTTAATTTAACTTATCTTATTTTCGAAATTTTACATAGGTGACTTTAATAAAGGGTGTTATTGGCGTTCACATTTTCCATTACTTCCCACAGTTGGTAACCGGTACATTACCATACGCCTTGGTGGGGTCAATAAATAATAGATCTTCCAGTGTTAATTTTTCTTCTAGAACTTGTTTCAGACAGAAAAGATACTGCATGGATAACCATGCAGGATCGCCGTTCAAAATCAACTCTGCTCTTCAGCTTCCCGATTGTCTTGTTATTTTTCTAAAAATGTTGTCGTGCTGTCTTCATTTTTACTTCCTTCTACAATAAAGCAAGTATTGGATTCAACCCAAAAATTTGAAATTGAGGTTTCAACAGATCTTTGCGTTTTAAAGTCCGCTGACAGCAAAAAAAACATGTTTTTGTTCATTGGTCTGTCCGTCTGTGTATGAACAGAATATTTCAAAAACGAAATGAGATATGACGTTGAAACTTCAAATATAAGTTTTGTGTACAATCTAGATGCGACAGCAGGCTTTTGAAGAAAATTCCATCATCAGAAGTATGGTGTTTACTCTTGTGATTTTTCAGTTTTTTTTTTTTCGATTTTTTCAAAAACGGCTATAACGATTTTTTTTAAACGTTACATATTTATTGCATTTCCAATGGAAGTGAGATAAGTGATTTTCCAGTTGAATGTCTTTAAAATACGGTCTTTTTTTTGTTTTTTTATATAATGTAGGAGAGTAGCTAGAAACAAATTTTTGACTAATTATAAGATCACTGTAAAAGGCAGTTGCGTGTGTGTATTACAACAGACTTCTTTGAACCGTTCTTAACCACTGCTCCTGTTTTATTTCCAACAGCTGCTTCTTTGTTATTTATCTTTCCCTTAATAGCTTTATTAACCGATTGTAGCGTAATCTTGGATGCAACGCCTTGAACTTCTATATTGTACTGTTGTTGGGTTAAAAGTTCATTCTAGTAGTATTCCCATTTTTTCTTAATATTAACTCCAAATGGGTACCTTTTCTAGCTGATCGTGCACTACTGTCGATAAACTTCTAGGGTTATCTACATATTTTCCCCCTCTAAATCGATTTCGACGTCTTTTTATTTTTCATGTCACACTTTTATTTTTCATTCCGACACTATTCCTTTTGCTCTTTCCTTTACGTAATCCTGTCTGTTTGCATCTTTTTTGTTGTTCAACCATTTTAGATACGTGTTCTTCACTTTTGCTGTTTTAATATATCTTCGGCCACCTGTTTCATTGCTTTCAAAACCGAAATTTGAGTACTGTATCATACAGGAAGAGGGTGTTCCTAAGATAAGGGAAAATACTTCACAAACATGTTTTATGAACAAAAATAAATCAAAAACTTCTAATCAACCCGGTTTAATGTGAGTCATTTTTAAAGTAATATGAAATCTGGAAAATCGCGATTGGATAGTTTACGTTGATGGAAAACGTGGATAATATTGATCAACTGAGTGTACTATTGAAATTTGACTCTAATAAGTAACGCAATGCTGAATGTTTCTTCACGTGAAAAAACGAATAAGGTTTTTACATGCAGTCCTGTATCGAGTCACAAGGCGGACACTTTGAACATCTACTTTAGTCGAAGATCAATAGATTTTTGCTGTTAATTTGCATTAAAAGTTTAGTTTGTTAGCACAAAATTCATACGAATTGTTTTTCTTTAATTACCTACATTAAAGCTTCAAAGCTTAATATCTTAGAAAGGATTCATTTGCGGACACGGGTTTATTACAGCTTTTTGATTTATTTTCTATTCTGCGAAGTGTGTCCTCTTAGTTTAAAAACACCCTATATTTTCGCCTATTTGATTATACGAGACAACTGTTGATGATGGCGAAAACATTTCAGAACGATTATGCTCCAATGGACTATGTTTCACTAAATTTTAATTAAGAAAATGCTTTTCTATGTCATTGTGAGATTAGCCGGTGCAAATGCTAAAAGTTTGAGAACCATTGAATTATTGGATATCTATGTATAGATAAAAATTAATTTATTATTATGTCAGGCAATAACTAGAATTAATCAATGTTTTAAGATAAATTAGCTGTATGTGGTTGATTGAATCACGATCGATAATAAAGGTGCTGTACGTCGAAATTCATTTCATCAAACACACTTATGCATAGTTGTCACTCATTTTTACTATAAATTTAATTAGGTACCACTAGCATGTAGGAAATACACGCAATTTTAGTAACTTAATCCACTCCAAAGAGAAAGTCTATCATAAGTCAGAAGTAGAGCTATTAACACCAACGTAAAAATATTCTTAATCTAGATTAGCTCTTATAAATTTACCACCTAAAAATGTGGCCGTTATGTACCTGAGCTGCCATAAAATATGAAAACGTAGGTATTAAGGTCGACATTCTCGAAGCGCTGACAGCCTTAACGTCTGTTATTAAAATTCCGCTTTGTTACAACTATTCGACTAAATTTGGTAATAGCTGTCTAACAGAGATTTCCTAACAAAATAATTAAGCAAGTCGGTAGCAATTTATGCCGGTTATATAGGTAGTGATTAAGAGTAAAATATCGCTTCGTCAAGAAATTAATGCAAAGCGGATTTATCTGAAACAGCGATAAACCACATGCTTGAGTCGTGTTTAGAAATAGCTGAATTAAATATCCATAACGAAGCAAGATGTTTATTCTTCCAACTTAATTACTTCTACGCCTGCGCCATTTAATTGAAACAGCAACAAAAAAGAGCGAAGATCTGCACTAAATCTGATTCTTCTTAATTAATCCGCTGCCTTTGAATCGGACTTCGCATTTTATTGGCTAGAAACTTCCACCGGGGTAATAGAGGCTTTAATAAGGCAATTTCGTTTTTCGGTTTTCCGTTAGATAGCGAGCTGGGACTTCCTTAAAAGGCACGGAATTGGTAGTTCTTTAAATAAATTATTGTAGCCGTAAATCAGATCAGGTGGAAATATGCACCTGGCTACAGAAATACGTTTACCTCGACGCCTACCTGAAAATTAGCATTTTTGATCATAGGTGTGTCTCTTATGCTAATTATGGCAGTATATAATGCTAAGTGATTAACTTTGATACGCTTAATTACTGCGAGATGCAATACATTAATTCTTTCCCGATATGAACTTTTGCGAAGATTGAATTTAATTGAAATGTCACATTGTGTCGGTCAAAATTAAAACATGTTTGATAATTACTTAACACCTTATATATCACTATTTTCTTTAGCACCAGAAAATCTTCCATATCTACCACTATGTCAACTGTGTTTCTTATTGACGTTAGTCAGGGCTGGGATTTTATTATTGAGCTAGTAAATGCAAAACATGTGCTTTATGCAGAATGGAGCTCCGGTACATTATTGTTTATTTAAATCAATAGTTGGTAAATACACGGATTTGTCTAATGAGGTCTGGTAACAGTAACATTCCTGTAAGAAATAAAAAAATCAAATTTCTTCACCATTCATGAGAGCTACAGGAATGTTATACAATCGGTCTAGACTTACTCGGAAGAAGGTGTTTCAAGCGACCACAATATTTAGCTTGCAAGAATGCAAGTGAAGAAAATGAGAAGATAACAGCAGTATTCCAAACCAGACCTCAATAAGATGGACCCATTTTTCAGGCAGACGGCAACCCAGAGAATTGAGGAAGGCGTAAGTGACCCGCCCCCAAACTAGGAAGGATATATAGAAACACATAAAGCGACATCAAAAATGCGATATGCAGCCTTGTCAAAGCACAACGTATTCGAGACAGAGCAGTTAAAAGGCGAAAATGGATAACGAATGCAATCCTAGACCAAATGAAGGAAAGCAACCTTACAAGAACAGGGATAATGCCAAGTGGAGAGAAATAGATAACACAGTCAGGCAAACCAAAGCCTACTGATGTACTAGGGAATATGCTGAGATAGAAGAGCTAGACTTAAAACGCTACTCATTCCACCTGCATGAGAATGGAGAGGTAGATAAGTACAGAAGCATGCTCATAGATCTGGAAAATAGGATATATTCAAGAGCCTTTTGTCGACATCATAAAAGCAAAGCATGGAGATGAGAGTAATTTACCGGCCCCCCGATAAGAAAAGGTGAGGTGACGAATGCAATGCAGAGAACAGTGTTTAAGTAATTTAAGTTACTATACCACTACTTATCAAATAAATTTATTGTTACGAAAGTAATACTAAATAAAACAAACGATAATGTGTAACGGTGCACACCCTTGTTGCTTTTAGCTCCTGTATGTGCCTACGTTGTGTATGTTTCCTGGTTATGGCGGGGTGATTTGACGGAGTGACAGGTGATTAACCTAAACGGTCACACTGAGGCTAACTTTACTCAGTTCGTATAGAGGTTGGAGACCTTCAATTCTTACACCAAAAGAAAACAACGTCATGGAGATCGATTATTCTTTATTAGGGCCAAGATAGAAGCACTACATTACTCTTACAATTGTTGCGCTGCTTCGGAGCCTAAACTGACGTCGGACGTTAGTTGTTAACTCGCGTAGCGGCAAGAAGGCTTATCTGCCAGCCTGAGTCTGGTTACTGTGGCGCCTGGCAGTGATAAGTGAAGCAAGAGCAGGGCAAAGAATTGGTACTCACGCCTCCGTACTAACGGGAAACCCCGCAATGTCGGGCTGCGCTGTACCTAGTGAAATAAGAAAGGCAACGAGTTGGTCCTTACGCCGCCTTACTAACGGGATTTTCCCGCAATGTCAGGTTGCGCTGTACCTAGTAAAATAAGAGTTAAATAAGTTATCAGATGTTGTAGCGGTTTTCCGTAATACGAGTAAAACTGCTACATACACCAGACCTCGTTTTTCTTCCTTCTCCTTTCTTCTCCGTTCTATTCCGATCGTTTTATGCAACTTACGAAAGTCCCTCCATCCTGGGTTGCGGAGTGTTCAGCCAATGGCAACAAAATCTTAATTTCGTTGCTATAGCGACACGATGTTAATTGGTAGCTGCCCTTCCAAAAATTGCTGTTTCCCACGACCTACTCGAACACGTGTTGCTTTGGCTGAAATCGTAACCTAATAAATCTCCAAACTAAATTAGTCGACGGTTTGGGTTATTTGTTTCACAAATCCGTCTAAGCTCCTGGTCATAAATCTAATATAGCATTTTTCGCCTCTCACGCCGAGTATTTATTACATCCTTCGGCACCCTTAACAGCTGCGAGAGGAGTTGAATTACAACCTAGTCAAATCAAACGAAGGCTTTCGTTTACGAGATATAATTGTTTACTACTACCATACATAAAAATACATTTACTTATAAAATACGAGTCATGATGTATTTCCTAGAAATAAAATAGCTAAAATAAAAATGTGTTTTTCCTAGAAACAAAATAGCTAAAATAAAAATAAAAATTTCTGTAATTACGCGACCCTTACAAATGCAACATTTATTTTTATAATAATACATACCTATTACAACAGTACTAAGAGGTTATACCAAATACATTTTAGACTGCCTAATTATTAATTATCCTAAACGTTAATATAAAATACTACATTTTTTAACGAAGCAAAAAGAGATTATGGTCACCAAAGCAAAGAAAATCAACACTGAAACTTGAAGAAATATCTTTATTTAACGTTCCCGTATTGACTAAAAATTACATTTTCATAACTTATTTCGTCCATTGAGTCATATTTTCTCCACATTTTTCAGTGTTCATGTATTGTATTATCGTTAACCTCGTTTTACCTTGCGGTGTAGAAGCTGGTGCTTTATGTGCTTGCATCTGGCGGTACAATGCTCAACTTTCCCCGGATTCGGGATACAAAGTTGGAGCGCGCCTTTTGTGCTTACACAGCAACCATTGTGTGAAGTGTGTGTTCATAAAACTCCTAAATCAAAATAATCAAGAACGATTTTCGTGAGTCTTCCCTCAGTTTCGTTTTCTAAGGAGATGTTAAAAGACTAACTGGAAAAAGTAAGGACGAAAGTATTACCTGCATTATATTTTTAATGACAATTCTGAGAAATAATATTGTTATTTTTTAAACATTTCCTGTTGTGGCATACTCCTTGCGAATTTTCTTTATCAGTGAGGTTCTTACGGCTGCTAATTTTGTATCTTGTTCGAACTGAAATATCCTCGTTTCTGAAATTTTATATTTATCAAAAAGCTTTAAAACATTTGCAATTATACTTCTTGCCTCTGAATACACTGGTTTTCTTGCTTTACATGACATTGTAATCCTACGTAAAAAAGAATTTAGTATTACATAAACATATGCTAACAAAATATAGTATGATCAAAAATTATTTTCATCTAGTATGGCTATGGCATAGTTTCTAATTTATGAATGCAACTATAACTCACTTAAAAATCAAATGTCAAGTTTGACATTTAAATGCAAACGTAGTTGCATTCATAAATTAGAAAGTATTCCACAGCCGTACTAGATGAAATTAATTTTTGATCATCTATAATATAATTTTCCTTAATGTGTGTCTGTGTGTCTGTGGCACAAAATAAAATCTCACGTTCCGGCTTCACAGATGTTTATATTTGTTTAGGTTTTGTTTTTCTTATTTTAGCGCTCGGCTCGGAGCTTGACCTTTCGCGTATCCTATTTCACGTGCGCGTAGCGCGCAATTTGCTTGTACTATATTATTAACTCATGATAATAACTGTAACTTAATGTGCAATTTTTGAATGAAATTGATACGATTTAGGGTTATAAAACCAAACCACCTGAAATTAAATGACGAATAGGTAAACAATAACAAAAATAACTATCAAAGTAGAGCAATACTAACAATAATAGCAATAATTAATAAAGAGCAACAAAAAAAATTAACAACAACACTCGAAAACATGGAAATTAGACATTTCTATCTGGTGGTACTGTATTTATTAAACTTTTTGTAACTGTTGTAGCCCAAAAAAATCCAGTGCTACTGTTCAGTGTCGTCAGACGGCCACAAAAGTGTAGATCTGAACCAGAGTTGAAATACTCATTACCGAAATATACTCGCAATATGTAGTACTTTTGGGGCTCGAAGTAATTTTAAAATGCATACACTGCTATTTATACTTTTAGTACTTCGGCTGAAAACTATACTATACAGGGTGTCCAAAAAATGGCGGATTAACTCTACGGTGCGTTACTGAGGGATGCCTTATGAACCCCGGAAAAATATGAAAAAAAATCACTGGGCCGTATTTTTCGAAATATTTCGAAATTAATAAAAATAAAACTGGCAACATCGATACTGCAACAAATTCTCAATCAAAAATGTATCCATAGTAAGTTGTTAATATGTTGGTGACACTGTAAGTCTATGTCAAATTCTAGGTTAGTAGGTTAGGTTTTGCGTCAGTTTTGACACAAACTGTCGCAAAACCTAACCTGCTAACATCGAATTTGACATGAACCCACAGTGCCACCAACATATTATTCATACAACAAATATTTCAATGCCAAGCTTGATTTCGTATATTATTATTGTACAAAGCCTGTTTGCCATATTTAGTAATTGACAAACTCAACAGGAAATCAGTTTTTTAAAATACTTAAATATTGAAAACAATTTAGTTAAATCCCAAGAATATTAAAAAAACAGATATTTTAATAAGTCCCAGATATATTTGACACTATAATTATACACTAGTTATTTAAATAAATGGATTTCATTACCCACCTTTGACCAGAAATATTTAGAAAAATACGGCCCAGGGAATTTTTTTCATATTTTTCCATGGTTCATTAGGCATCCCCAAGTAACGCACTGTAGAGTTAATCCGCCATTTTTTTGACACCCTGTATAGTGTCTAGTGGATATTTATATTTATTTCTAAACTGTTACTGTTACTTTAGAAAGTACTTAATAGCTTAAAAATATTTATGTAAGTACTTTTCTTAACTACTGGGAGTAATCTGCAATAAACTACTAGTAGAATAGGGATACCTTGTTTTTGATAGCTGTCAATCAAATTTTGATTCGCGGTGTAATTCGCGGTTTTATTCGCGGTTTTCACGGTTTTCGCGGTTTTATTCGCGAATTTCGCGGTTTTAATTTTAATTCGCGGATTGACCCAATTCATTTCGCGGTTTGATCTAATTAATTTCGCGGTTTAATCTAATTAATTTTCACATGTGCTACTGATTAAAATTACGCGTCGGACTTAGGCGGCCATCTTGGATTTCTGGCGGGAATATTTGAATTAAATTATTTTAGAAGCGTGCTTATTCCATGGTCTTGATGTCATTATAACGCAGCAGCAGCGTAAACCCTGAGATCGTTGTTGTGGCGCAGTGGTTTAATAGTATGTCTCGTTCTAACCTGTAAGCTGGGGTCCAAATCTCACTGCGCATGAATTTTTAAAAATTTGCAAATTGATGTAATGGGCATTACTAAGTGTTTTATTTCCTCCTTTCGTTATTATTACCAATGTTAAGATATTTCTACCTATTTTGTGCATAATATTGAACACTCATGTTTATGTTTTCATTTGATATTTGCGAAATTTGCAGTTCCAAACTTTACACTTACGATGGAACTCCTTTATCGTTTCTTGTCGAATCATTTTCATTTTATACATGTATGTATGAGATATTTGTGCTTCTATTTGCAAGATCTCTGAAACCATTAAAACATATTAGGAAATACAGAGTAATGAGAAATCAGGTCTTCTTCTTCTTCTTTTTCTTCTTCTTTGTCTGCCTTTTATTGCTCCCAGAATTGAGCATAGGCCTCCCTCTTTTTTCTCCAGTTGTCCCTGTTCTGTGCTATGTTGGTCACTTCCACCCCGCAACTCTCTTTAAGTCGTCATGCCATCTTGTAATTCTTCCTCTACCTCTTCTTCCATCCCATGGCCCCATTTTAACTGGATAACTGTGTCAGTTATGTCAGTGACTTTTTGTTCGTTGTCTGATCCATTCATTTCTCTTCCTGAGTCCTAATGAAACGCCTATCATTATCCGAAATTAGGTACATATGATTAATATGATATTGTCGTTGATTGAGAAAATACACGTGTGTTGGATTTATTTAACAAACTTATTGAAAGGACTTACATATAAAGAATACTGAATATTTGACAGTATTGCAATACATTTTATATGAGAAAATACTTAGAGTACTTTTTTCAGTAAAAATGTGACGTTGGCAAGAATAACAGGCCAAAACCCAAGATTTTACATCCTCGTACATAGAACGCCATAGGTTCTTACGTGTAAAAAGCGTATGTAGCGTCAGAATTCATTTTGTTGCAAAAATCATGGTCCTGTAAACGTTCCTTTATTTGGAGCGTGGCAATCGTATAAACGTAGCCTAACTGGCAGCTCGCATATTGGGCCGATATCTGTTATCTACATCCCTGGAAAACTTCACGAAGCTTTTTCTGACAGCTCTCGTAAATTCTAATAGCTTATCTCGTCGTGCAGGCATCGTGTTTCGCCTTGTCAAGATGTGAAACGTCTTGTTTCGACCTGAGTAGTGTTTAGTTTTCGTTTTTCGTGCGTGGCCTAGACTTAGCGAGAAGTATGTAGTGGTCGTTCCCCAGAAAAACCTGTTATATAGGGTGAGTGGTTACTTCATTTTCGATTTTGGTAGCGTAGTACTTTTTAGCTAGTTGCGTCCGGCATTTCTAACTTTTTGGGAGCTTCTAGTTCACCCGGGAGTTTTGAAACTTCATAAATTTCGCATACTTTGGGGAGGCGTGCATTTTCTTCGTCCTGGAGGCATTATTTGATTTTAGGCCACATCGCTTGAAGATCCGCTGGTGAAAAACTACGTCACCGTAGCCCTCTACAAGTTATGGAATTATACTTTCGCAGCACTATGATTTTCGTGTTGTGCCATTTAATTGGCGCACCTGCCTGGATTTCCTTTAGAACTCAGCTGATGCTAAACTGAGTTAATGATATTAATACTACAAGCTTTAGGTGCATTAATGTAAAGAAATTAAGCTGCTCATAGTCCACAATTTACATTTTACTGGTAAAACCCTTAATTACTTATTGAATAGTGTTGGTTACTAGTATGAAATGCTAATTGGGAGTGCACCTTCTGCGTAAGTAACGTCTTTAAGACTTGTTGTACTGGCTATTATATGCAGCGTTTGCCTAATACTTCCAATGCAGTATTTATGTCATTTATTGTCTGATTTCGTTACTGCTACCTTTTGTATTTCAGATATTGTACTATTGGCTGCGCGATTATTTGAGTTTATAAATTCTCGACCTATCTGACTATATTTGTTTGTAATTAAAGACTTACTGTCGCTCATTATATTTAGTAATATCATCATTTAAAGAACTGCACGCCGTCTTCAGTGAGTCTAGCTGGCGGGCCCTCAAGTATGCTCTCGTAGAGTTGCGAAATTTGAAGATTTGAGGAATATTATATCTAACAAGGTAAGGTTTGACAATAAGTTTCCTTGTGGCGCAAGAACCTGAATGCGGAGGTGAATGAATTAATTGAAAAACTTTGAAACGAAATGATGGTGGAAGGTTTGGGTAATCCACTTGGGTAGTCGACTCAAATGGGTGTTTTATTTGAAGTGTGGGTGCAAATGATGGATTAATTGGCTTTCTTTGGTAGATCGTCAAATTCTGAATTGTTTTGTTGAGCAGTTGCTAACTCATTAAAATTGATTAGTTAGAAGATTTAGTAAAGGCACTTTAGTTAGGTCATCAGCTGAGACATTATCAAGACTTTTTACATTTTAACATCGAACATTGGAGGATCACAAAATGTGACGATGCCGGTATATTAGCATGACAATTACCACTATTTAACTAACCTATACGAGACCAAAATTAAACGCACTATTTGTTTGTATCTAGTGTAATCAATTGTTTATTTATACATTTTTGTTTGATCGCTTAATCCTTTTGTATAAAAGATGAGTAGTAGTAGAATAGGGATACCTTGTTTTTGATAGCTGTCAATCAAATTTTGATTCGCGGTGTAATTCGCGGTTTTATTCGCGGTTTTCGCGGTTTTCGCGGTTTTATTCGCGGATTTCGCTGTTTTAATTTTAATTCGCGGATTGACCCAATTAATTTCCCGGTTTGATCTAATTAATTTCGCGGTTTTATCTAATTAATTTTCACATGTGCTACTGATTAAAATTACGCGTCGGACTTAGGCGGCCATCTTGGATTTCTAGCGGGAATATTTGAAATTTGAATTTTTTCCGATTTTTTTTCTAAGTTCAATTTTTTGAATTTAAATCTCCCGGGGTGTCGGCCATCTTGGTTTTCTGCGCGCGCACTTCTCACGGCTGTCGTTTTTAATTTTGAATTTTCGCGGAAATATTTGATTTTCAAACTGGTAGATCTTCCGTCTCCCTCATCGAAGCTACTCTCTCTCTCATGCACGGAGGCCATTTTAATTTCGCGCGAATATTTGAATTTTAAATTTTTTTCAGATTTTTCTGAGTCCCTGTTTTGAATTTAATTTCTCGGGTGTCGTCCATCTTGGTTTTCTCACATTTATTTTAATTTAAAAAAAGCTTCCTGCGATGACCCATGGCTGGAGTCGAACCAGCGATCACAGCATTACGAGTACGAAGCCTTAACCAACTGGGCTATCGAAGCGATCGAGGTTAAAGGAATTAAACATGGTCACTTGCGTGTCACGAGCCAGCTTTAAACAAACTATTTTTCAAAAATTTAGATTATAAGAATAGGGGATGTGTAGCTTATTGTGTTTAAAGGTTGATACATTTTTAAAAAAATTAGATTTGTAACAGCTTATTAATTATTTTATAATTTGTGCCTGCTATATGGCTGGATTAACGAGATCCTCATTGTCCCTACCTACTATAGGAAGTTTCCGTCTAAGTTCCCTTTTTAAAACAGGTCGGTGCCTGTGTATTGTTTGGTTTTAAAGGTTTGAACATTGTACCACTTAGCTGTTCTGGCATTATACTTCCATATACATATTATAAATAAATTTTAAATGTTATTTTCGACTGAGTTTTAGCCGCTTATAAATTACAACAGCTAGTTTAAAAATTAAATGGGCGATAAGAGGTAAAGGCAGATCGTAATATAAAACGAGTTACAAATTTTATTTTAGTATATTCCTGAAATACTGATAATACGTATTGCTTGAATAAGAAAGAGTTGAACTTTCTCTTTTGTTCTGCAGAGAAACCTTGTCTGACGTCATGACCTCGGTGTATTTTCAAACAAAGAACC
This sequence comes from Agriotes lineatus, assembly GCA_940337035.1. Classification (NCBI taxonomy): domain Eukaryota; kingdom Metazoa; phylum Arthropoda; class Insecta; order Coleoptera; family Elateridae; genus Agriotes; species Agriotes lineatus. Next base: position 22,037 of record CALNHX010005025.1, read on the forward strand.
AGATTCTAGAAATTCATCGAGTTACAAATTTGAGTTTAATATATTCCTGACATACTTCTGTTGTGCCCTCGCCCATATAAAATAAGACATACGCATTTAAATAAATGTTTTTATTGTATAAGAATGGTTGTCCCCCATAAATTTGAATAAAAACAGACAATTTCGTTGAAAAAAAAATAGTTTTTCAATATCGTTTGCAAATAAGACAAGGGATACTTGTAAAAATATAAGTCAAACCATTTTCTCTTGTAAAAAATTTACGAAAAGACGTAAGTGTTCGCGACAAATTAAAATAAATTTGAATAAAAGCACGCAAAATTACGAAAATACGTAGAAAATTTATAAAAATCGGCATCTTGTCACATTAAATTCTGCAAAAACGACAAAAAACCATATTTTTATACAACTTTCATCGAAAAAATAGTAAAATTTTACGAAAATACGTCTGTGTTGACGACAAATGAAAATAAATTTGAATAAAACCACGCAAAAATTACGAAAAGACGTATGTGTTGGCGACAAATTAAAATAAATTTGAATAAAAACGCACAATTTCGTTGAAAATCTTTACAAAGCGACTTTATAGTACCGAAAAAATGATGTAAAAAAGTTTTAAGAGTTATTTCTAAGCATAATTTTGCAAACGTTTAACAAATAAACCGTAATTTTTTAAAGTACATCACACAATTATGAAATCGTAGTTCAATTTATATGAATTTTCGATACTTTGTATGTGAAAAAATAGCTTCAATTACTAATATTTGAATAAAAACATGCAATTTCCAAAGAATTTCGTTCAAAATTTTAGAAAATCGACAGCATCTCCCATGAAAATTTATAAAAATCGGCATCTTGTCACATTAAATTCTGTAAAAACGACAAAAAACAATATTTTTTTTACAACTTTCATTGACAAATAGTAAAATTTTACGAAAATACGTCTGTGTTGACGACAAATGAAAATAAATTTGAATAGAAACACGCAAAAATTACGAAAAGACGTATGTGTTGACCCCCAAAGTAACAAAAATTTGAATAAAATCACGCAATCATACAGCATCTCACATAAATTTTCGCAAATATCGACATCATGTCACATAAATTATACAAAAACTGTCATCACGTCACTTGAAATTATACAAAATACGATATTTTTATTCAAAACACGATGAAAATTGAACAAAAATCACGCAATCACACATCATATCACATAAATTTACACAAAAATCGAAATCATGTCACATAAATTATACAAAAACTGACATAATATCACTTGAAATTATACAAAAAACGATATTTTATTCAACACACGATGAAAATTGAACAAAAATCACGCAATTACAAGCCATCCCACATAAATTTTCACAAAAATCGACATCATGTTACATAAACTATGCATAATTTTACAAATGTTTTACACTTTTTATAAAATGCATCGCTCAAAATTAAAAGAAATAGCAATTTCGTTGAAAAATTTGCAAATGTTTTACACTTTTCTATAAAATGTATCGCCCAAAGTTAAAAGAAATCACCATTTTTTAAATTATATCACGCCATTATGAAATCGTAGATTGATTTTCACAAAAATTGACATCATGTTACATAAACTATGCATAATTTTGAAAATGTTTTACACTTTTTATAAAATGCATCGCTCAAAATTAAAAGAAATAGCAATTTCGTTGAAAAATTTGCAAATGTTTTACACTTTTTTATAAAATGTATCGCACAAAATTAAAAGAAATCACAATTTTCTAAATTATATCACGCCATTATGAAATCGTAGATTGATTTTTTGAAATTTTACACTTTGTAGCGGTAAAATAACTTCAAATACTAATATTTTAGCTTTAGATTTTGTAATTATTGCAGATTCGTGAAAAACAAAAGCAGAGTAGAAATAAAGAAACACAAACACTTTGTAATAAACAAATATATTGTTCTTATTTCGTGTAATACTTAATAATATAAATATAAATGTACAGCTGAATGGCTTATTTTCTAAAAAAATTCTCTAGCAATTTACAAAACTGTAGTTTGAGGTGCACAACATTTCAAATTAAAAAGGCTGCAAGTAATAAAATCAGAATTTCATTGTGTCATTTTAAAGTTTAAGATGCACCCAATCTAGAATTCCCTTCGTTTTTGGTGTTGATGACATCTGCCTTAGAGGCGTTTTTCAAACGGCCCTTTTTTGGAGGCGTTTCCTTATCGGCGTTCTTCTGACTGAACCTTTTTGATGTGGACTTGGATGAGTAGCTGGTGTTTTTAATTTATATTCTAAATCGGACTCGCAGTTATCAGTTTCAATTTCGGTTTTTCCTGTAGTACCAGTCGGGGTTGGCTTTTTTTGCTGTTTACGTTTAGCTAGCAGCACATTAGCAACGTTAAGGTCTTTGATGTAATCAGCAAACTGTAGGCGTCCGGGTGGATTAATAGTTTTTCGAGGCCGCAGAGTGTCGTGAATTAAATCGACTATGTTAGACGCCGGTAAAATTTCACCCTTTATAGTAACGGTACCCTTGTGATCCCAGCTCACATCGCTTGAGGTACTCAAAATGTGTAGGAAAACTTCAGCTTTTTTCTTAAAAGTTTTGGGAAGTGTAGATAAAATAACGGCATTTGATAGGCTGTCACTGGTTGTTTCAATAGGTATTTTGATTGGCTGCCGCGCCTGGTTTGTGAAATGAAGGAATCGTTGTAAAACCTGATTGTACTGGATCCATTTATCGTGATCAGTTAATTTGGACTTTAAAACTTTTTGCATTTCGTCATCAAGCTGTGATAATATATTTTTCTCCGCATCATCGCCAGACTTAAGACGTTGGACAAATTCCGGCGATACAATCAACATCTTCCGCTCTTTGTCCATTTTAGTCGAAAAGGAGCTCAGTCGTTTGTTCTGGTAGAGCCGTCGTGAATAAACTAGCTTAAAATCAAGACTTTCATAATAAATATATAAAAAAAAATATGACAGGTACGGGAATCGAACCCGTATTCTCTCTCGAGATCAGAGCTTAAATCTGACGCCTTAACCATTCGGCCAACCTGCCTCACTATATAAACGAACACTCTCTGCATAATTAAGAAAACATATAGTTTAAAACCCTTCTACATGCAATTTCAAACAATATTTCATATAAATTAAGCCATGTACAAATTTCTAAATCGGTTTTGATATATATTTTCTCGAAAGACTGGACCCTCAGCTACCGTTTTATTACTATTTGTCGTGATTCGTCATCGATGAATTTTACAAGAGCCAACCTGTCTGCTGTGTGACGTACGCAATGTCTCCATCCCTTTTTATTTTAAAATTCTATAAAAACAGAGGCCCGACTGATGCCGCACTAACACGTTTTAAACCAATGTACTCTGTTACCTGATGCGGCAGCAGTTTGGACCTCTGATTTTATAGAATTTTAAAATAAAAAGGGATGGAGACATTGCGTACGTCACACAGCAGACAGGTTGGCTCTTGTAAAATTCAGCGATGACGCATCATGACAAATAATAAAACGGCAGCTGAGGGTCCAGTCTTTCGAGAAAATATATATCAAAACCGATTTAGAAATTTGTACATGGCTTAATTTATATGAAATATTGTTTGAAATTGCATGTAGAAGGGTTTTAAACTATATGTTTTCTTAATTATGCAGAGAGTGCTCGTTTATATAGTGAGGCAGGTTGGCCGAATGGTTAAAGCGTCAGATTTAAGCTCTGATCTCGAGAGAGAATACGGGTTCGATTCCCGTACCTGTCATATTTTTTTTTATATATTTATTATGAAAGTCTTGATTTTAAGCTAGTTTATACACGACGGCTCTACCAGAACAAACGACTGAGCTCCTTTTCGACTAAAATGGACAAAGAGCGGAAGATGTTGATTGTATCGCCGGAATTTGTCCAACGTCTTAAGAAAAATATATTATCACAGCTTGATGACAAAATGCAAAAAGTTTTAAAGTCCAAATTAACTGATCACGATAAATGGATCCAGTACAATCAGGTTTTACAACGATTCCTTCATTTCACAAACCAGGCGCGGCAGCCAATCAAAATACCTATTGAAACAACCAGTGACAGCCTATCAAATGCCGTTATTTTATCTACACTTCCCAAAACTTTTAAGAAAAAAGCTGAAGTTTTCCTACACATTTTGAGTACCTCAAGCGATGTGAGCTGGGATCATAAGGGTACCGTTACTATAAAGGGTGAAATTTTACCGGCGTCTAACATAGTCGATTTAATTCACGACACTCTGCGGCCTCGAAAAACTATTAATCCACCCGGACGCCTACAGTTTGCTGATTACATCAAAGACCTTAACGTTGCTAATGTGCTGCTAGCTAAACCTAAACAGCAAAAGAAGCCAACCCCGACTGGTACTACAGGAAAAACCGAAATAGAAACTGATAACTGCGAGTCCGATTTAGAATATAAATTAAAAACACCAGCTACTCATCCAAGTCCACATCAAAAAGGTTCAGTCAGAAGAACGCCGATAAGGAAACGCCTCCAAAAAAGGGCCGTTAGAAAAACGCCTCTAAGGCAGATGTCATCAACACCAAAAAGGGAATTCTAGATTGGGTGCATCTTAAACTTTAAAATGACACAATGAAATTCTGATTTTATTACTTGCAGCCTTTTTAATTTGAAATGTTGTGCACCTCAAACTACAGTTTTGTAAATTGCTAGAGAATTTTTTTAGAAAATAAGCCATTCAGCTGTACATTTATATTTATATTATTAAGTATTATACGAAATAAGAACAATATATTTGTTTATTACAAAGTGTTTGTGTTTCTTTATTTCTACTCTGCTTTTGTTTTTCACGAATCTGCAATAATTACAAAATCTAAAGCTAAAATATTAGTATTTGAAGTTATTTTACCGCTACAAAGTGTAAAATTTCAAAAAATCAATCTATGATTTCATAATGGCGTGATATAATTTAGAAAATTGTGATTTCTTTTAATTTTGTGCGATACATTTTATAAAAAAGTGTAAAACATTTGCAAATTTTTCAACGAAATTGCTATTTCTTTTAATTTTGAGCGATGCATTTTATAAAAAGTGTAAAACATTTGCAAAATTATGCATAGTTTATGTAACATGATGTCAATTTTTGTGAAAATCAATCTACGATTTCATAATGGCGTGATATAATTTAAAAAATGGTGATTTCTTTTAATTTTGGGCGATACATTTTATAGAAAAGTGTAAAACATTTGCAAATTTTTCAACGAAATTGCTATTTCTTTTAATTTTGAGCGATGCATTTTATAAAAAGTGTAAAACATTTGCAAAATTATGCATAGTTTATGTAACATGATGTCGATTTTTGTGAAAATTTATGTGGGATGGCTTGTAATTGCGTGATTTTTGTTCAATTTTCATCGTGTGTTGAATAAAATATCGTTTTTTGTATAATTTCAAGTGATATGATGTCAGTTTTTGTATAATTTATGTGACATGATTTCGATTTTTGTGTAAATTTATGTGATATGATGTGTGATTGCGTGATTTTTGTTCAATTTTCATCGTGTTTTGAATAAAAATATCGTATTTTGTATAATTTCAAGTGACGTGATGACAGTTTTTGTATAATTTATGTGACATGATGTCGATATTTGCGAAAATTTATGTGAGATGCTGTATGATTGCGTGATTTTATTCAAATTTTTGTTACTTTGGGGGTCAACACATACGTCTTTTCGTAATTTTTGCGTGTTTCTATTCAAATTTATTTTCATTTGTCGTCAACACAGACGTATTTTCGTAAAATTTTACTATTTTTCAATGAAAGTTGTAAAAAAAATATTGTTTTTTGTCGTTTTTACAGAATTTAATGTGACAAGATGCCGATTTTTATAAATTTTCATGGGAGATGCTGTCGATTTTCTAAAATTTTGAACGAAATGCTTTGGAAATTGCATGTTTTTATTCAAATATTAGTAATTGAAGCTATTTTTTCACATACAAAGTATCGAAAATTCATATAAATTGAACTACGATTTCATAATTGTGTGATGTACTTTAAAAAATTACGGTTTATTTGTTAAATTTGCAAAATTATGCATAGAAATAACTCTTAAAACTTTTTTACATCATTTTTTCGGTACTATAAAGTCGCTTTGTAAAGATTTTCAACGAAATTGTGCGTTTTTATTCAAATTTATTTTAATTTGTCGCCAACACATACGTCTTTTCGTAATTTTTGCGTGTTTTTATTCAAATTTATTTTCATTTGTCGTCAACACAGACGTATTTTCGTAAAATTTTACTATTTTTTCGATGAAAGTTGTATAAAAATATTGTTTTTTGTCGTTTTTGCAGAATTTAATGTAACAAGATGCCGATTTTTATAAATTTTCTACGTATTTTCGTAATTTTGCGTGCTTTTATTCAAATTTATTTTAATTTGTCGCCAACACTTACGTCTTTTCGTAAATTTTTTACAAGAAAAAATGGTTTGACTTATATTTTTACAAGTATCCCTTGTCTTATTTGCAAACGATATTGAAAAGCTATTTTTTTTTTCAACGAAATTGTCTGTTTTTATTCAAATTTATGGGGGACAACCATTCTTATACAATAAAAACATTTATTTAAATGCGTATGTCTTATTTTATATGGGCGAGGGCACAACAGAAGTATGTCAGGAATATATTAAACTCAAATTTGTAACTCGATGAATTTCTAGAATCTGGTTCTTTGTTTGAAAATACACCGAGGTCATGACGTCAGACAAGGTTTCTCTGCAGAACAAAAGAGAAAGTTCAACTTTTTCTTATTCAAGCAATACGTATTATCAGTATTTCAGGAATATACTAAAATAAAATTTGTAACTCGTTTTATATTACGATCTGCCTTTAGCTCTTATCGCCCATTTAATTTTTAAACTAGCTGTTGTAATTTATAAGCGGCTAAAACTCAGTCGAAAATAACATTTAAAATTTATTTATAATATGTATATGGAAGTATAATGCCAGAACAGCTAAGTGGTACAATGTTCAAACCTTTAAAACCAAACAATACACAGGCACCGACCTGTTTTAAAAAGGGAACTTAGACGGAAACTTCCTATAGTAGGTAGGGACAATGAGGATCTCGTTAATCCAGCCATATAGCAGGCACAAATTATAAAATAATTAATAAGCTGTTACAAATCTAATTTTTTTAAAAATGTATCAACCTTTAAACACAATAAGCTACACATCCCCTATTCTTATAATCTAAATTTTTGAAAAATAGTTTGTTTAAAGCTGGGCTCGTGACACGCAAGTGACCATGTTTAATTCCTTTAACCTCGATCGCTTCCATAGCCCAGTTGGTTAAGGCTTCGTACTCGTAATGCTGTGATCGCTGGTTCGACTCCAGCCATGGGACATCGCAGGAAGCTTTTTTTAAATTAAAATAAATGTGAGAAAACCAAGATGGACGACACCCGAGAAATTAAATTCAAAACAGGGACTTAGAAAAATCTGAAAAAAATTTAAAATTCAAATATTCGCGCGAAATTAAAATGGCCTCCGTGCATGAGAGAGAGAGTAGCTTCGATGAGGGAGACGGAAGATCTACCAGTTTGAAAATCAAATATTTCCGCGAAAATTCAAAATTAAAAACGACAGCCGTGAGAAGTGCGCGCGCAGAAAACCAAGATGGCCGACACCCCGGGAGATTTAAATTCAAAAAATTGAACTTAGAAAAAAAATCGGAAAAAATTCAAATTTCAAATATTCCCGCTAGAAATCCAAGATGGCCGCCTAAGTCCGACGCGTAATTTTAATCAGTAGCACATGTGAAAATTAATTAGATAAAACCGCGAAATTAATTAGATCAAACCGGGAAATTAATTGGGTCAATCCGCGAATTAAAATTAAAACAGCGAAATCCGCGAATAAAACCGCGAAAACCGCGAAAACCGCGAATAAAACCGCGAATTACACCGCGAATCAAAATTTGATTGACAGCTATCAAAAACAAGGTATCCCTATTCTACTACTACTGCTGTAATCGCCTCATCTTTTATACAAAAGGATTAAGCGATCAAACAAAAATGTATAAATAAACAATTGATTACACTAGATACAAACAAATAGTGCGTTTAATTTTGGTCTCGTATAGGTTAGTTAAATAGTGGTAATTGTCATGCTAATATACCGGCATCGTCACATTTTGTGATCCTCCAATGTTCGATGTTAAAATGTAAAAAGTCTTGATAATGTCTCAGCTGATGACCTAACTAAAGTGCCTTTACTAAATCTTCTAACTAATCAATTTTAATGAGTTAGCAACTGCTCAACAAAACAATTCAGAATTTGACGATCTACCAAAGAAAGCCAATTAATCCATCATTTGCACCCACACTTCAAATAAAACACCCATTTGAGTCGACTACCCAAGTGGATTACCCAAACCTTCCACCATCATTTCGTTTCAAAGTTTTTCAATTAATTCATTCACCTCCGCATTCAGGTTCTTGCGCCACACGGAAACTTATTGTCAAACCTTACCTTGTTAGATATAATATTCCTCAAATCTTCAAATTTCGCAACTCTACGAGAGCATACTTGAGGGCCCGCCAGCTAGACTCACTGAAGACGGCGCACAGTGGGAGGAATTAGGATTCCAAGTGGCCAAAAATATAAAAATTCTCAAGATACATTTTTAATAAAATCTATTTATATGCGTTTTGTATGACTTACTGAAGGATGTTATCAAGTTAGCTAAATGATTTGTGCATACGTCAAACGCTAGGTAACTGTCAAAGTGGGAGCACTGATTTATGTTTATAGGTGTGTTGAGCGTATTTAACATTTATTAATGAAATAGAAGTTATACTATTAAACATGTTTCTATGAAAATGAATGAAGCTACAGAAGGTACATAATATTTATCCTTAATTCTTTTGTTTCGAAAACAAAAACACCTTATTTTAAAACTAGTAGGTTATCTCAAACTTTTACTAAATTTATTAGCGTCGCAAAAATTATTAGAGGCTATTAGATCTTTATTGTTGTTTCCATATTATGCATTCACATCTTTTTTATAAAATGGCGTATACTTTATCTGCAAAAACTTGCAAAAACTACAGTTGCGAATTTTTATTTTCAGGGAATATTAAAAAATAAAAAATAAAAAAAGCTGTTTAACAAGTTAAGAAATCGATATCTAAATCTTTACCACCATATACAGATGTGACACTGTTTCTTAGTCAATTATCACCCGAAATGACCAAAATTGGCATTACTTTAACTAGAATATTTTATAACAAAATACTTAATATCATAATTTAGAATATTGAAGATTTGGTCATTTTAATTTTAAAACTGTCAAATTTTGGAGCTAAATAAATCTCACAATCGAATTCTACAGATTAAAAAATGCAAATAACAATGTCATATCATTTTTGGCCAGTTAGAATTTTATTTCCTCCCACTGTGCGGCGTGCAGTTCTTTAAATGATGATATTACTAAATATAATGAGCGACAGTAAGTCTTTAATTACAAACAAATATAGTCACATAGGTCGAGAATTTATAAACTCAAATAATCGCGCAGCCAATAGTACAATATCTGAAATACAAAAGGTAGCAGTAACGAAATCAGACAATAAATGACATAAATACTGCATTGGAAGTATTAGGCAAACGCTGCATATAATAGCCAGTACAACAAGTCTTAAAGACGTTACTTACGCAGAAGGTGCACTCCCAATTAGCATTTCATACTAGTAACCAACACTATTCAATAAGTAATTAAGGGTTTTACCAGTAAAATGTAAATTGTGGACTATGAGCAGCTTAATTTCTTTACATTAATGCACCTAAAGCTTGTAGTATTAATATCATTAACTCAGTTTAGCATCAGCTGAGTTCTAAAGGAAATCCAGGCAGGTGCGCCAATTAAATGGCACAACACGAAAATCATAGTGCTGCGAAAGTATAATTCCATAACTTGTAGAGGGCTACGGTGACGTAGTTTTTTAGGTCGTAAGTTGCTTATCACCAGCGGATCTTCAAGCGATGTGGCCTAAAATCAAATAACGCCTCCAGGACGAAGAAAATGCACGCCTTCCCAAAGTATGAGAAATTTCAAAACTCCCGGGTGAACTAGAAGCTCCCAAAAAGCTAGAAATGCCGGACGTAATTAGCTAAAAAGTACTACGCTACCAAAATCGAAAATGAAGTAATCACTCACCCTATATAACAGGTTTTTGTGGGGAACGACCACTACATACTAAGTCTAGGCCACGCACGAAAAACGAAAACTAAACACTACTCAGGTCGAAACAAGACGTTTCATATCTCGACAAGGCGAAACACGATGCTTGCACGACGAGATAAGTTATTAGAATAGACGAGAGCTGTCAGAAAAAGCTTCGTGAAGTTTTCCGGTGATGTAGATAACAGATATCGGCCCAATATGCGAGCTGCCAGTTAGGCTAGGTTTATACGATTGCCACGCTCCAAATAAAAGAACGTTTACAGGACCATACTTTATGCAACAAAATGAATTCTGACGCTTTTTACAAGTAAGAACCTATGGCGTTCTATGTACAAGGATGTAAAATCTTAGGTTTTGGCCTGTTATTCTTGCCAACGTCACATTTTTACTGAAAAAAGTACTCTAAGTATTTTCTCATATAAAATGTATTGCAATACTGTCAAATATTCAGTATTCTTTATATGTAAGTCTTTTCAATAAGTTTGTTAAATAAATCCAACACACGTGTATTTTCTCAATCAACGACAATATCATATTAATCATATGTACCTAATTTCGGATAATGATAGGCGTTTAATTAGGACTCAGGAAGAGAAATGAATGGATCAGACAACGAACAAAAGTCACTGAAATAACTGACACAGTTATCCAGTTAAAATGGGGCCATCGGATGGAAGAAGAGGTAGAGGAAAAATTACAAGATGGTATGACGACTTAAAGAGAGTTGCGGAGTGGAAGTGACCAACATAGCACAGAACAGGGACAACTGGAGAAAAAAGAGGGAGGTCTATGCTCAAATCTGTGAGCAATAAAAGGCAGACAAAGAAGAAGAAAAAGAAGAAGAAGACCTGATTTCTCATTACTCTGTATTTCCTAATATGTTTTAATGGTTTCAGAGATCTTGCAAATAGAAGCACAAATATCTCATACATACATGTATGAAATGAAAATGATTCGACAAGAATCGGTAAAGGAGTTTCTCTAAAATTTCATCGTAAGTATAAAGTTTGGAACTGCAAATTTCGCAAATATCAAATGAAAACATAAACATGAGTGTTCAATATTATGCACAAAATAGGTAGAAATAATACCGAAAAGAGGAAATAAAACACTTAGTAATGCCCATTACATCAATTTGCAAATTTTTAAAAATTCAGGCGCAGTGAGATTTGGACCCCAGCTTACAGGTTAGAACGAGACATACTATTAAACCACTGCGCCACAACAACGCTCTCAGTGTTTACGCTGCTGCTGCGTTATCAAGACACCAAGACCATGGAATAAGCACGCTTCTAAAATTATTTAATTCCACTAGAATGGTTATGATCAACGTTTATTACCATACCGAAAAAACATAAAGCCAAGGAATGCAGTGACCACCGCACAATTATTCTGATGAGTCATGTACTAAAAGTCTTCCTACGGGTGATAAATGAAAGAATTTCTAGAAAAATAGAAGGGGATATTGCAAATACACAATTTGGATTTCGGAAGGGTCTGGGAACGTGGAAGGCTTTGTTTGCTTTCCAAGTTTTAGTGCAAAGATCTACAGATGTAAATAGCGATGTGTTTCTTGGATTTATTGACTTCGAAAGAGTTTTCGATAAGGTTCAGCATGAAAAAATGGTAGACATCTTAAGAAACACAGGAATTGACGACAGGCTAACTTATATTGGTATCAAAAGGTATGTGTTAGAGTAGAGAACAGAACAACAGATGACATTGCTGTACAACGATGAGTCAGACAGGAATGCATTCTATCGCCGTTAATTTTTAACAACTAATCTGAGGGAATAATCAAAGAGGCACTAGATAAAACTGAAGAAGGAGTAAAAATAAATGGAGTGCCGATTAACAATCTAAGGTATGCAGACGAAACTGCACTTATGGCAAATACTCTCGAAAGATTACAGATACCTTTCGACAGAATTACTGAAACCTCGGAACGATATGGTCTCCAACTCAACACCAAGAAAATAAAGTACATGATTATTAGCGAAAAAAAACCGTATAATCCTGGTATTTATACTAACTGAACACCAATAGAAAGAACTGACAAAATCACGTATCTTGGAAGTGTTATCAACAATGATTGGGATCATACAGTTGAAACCAAATGCCGCATAGAAAGTGCCAGAGCAGCATTCATACGGCTAAAAAAAGTTTTGTCGCGCCACGACCTAAATTTACAACTGAGAATGCGTTTAGTACGCTGCTACGTATTCACAGTTCTTCTCTACGGAGTATAATCTTGGACGCTAACAGAGACATCCCTCAAACGACTGGACGATTTTGAATTGTGGACATACAGACAACAGGGTCACTTTTTAGAGCAGCAGTCGACAAAGTGATCATAGCCAACATGATTGCCAACATTCGTTAACGAATATGACACCTTAAGAAGAACGAGATTCTTAATTTCTTAACGTAGTCATTTTAGAAATGTGGAAAGGCCAAGTTGCAGAAGTTGCAATGAAAGTTGCTTAACTATTTAAAGTAGAAAATTTTGAAGTTGATTTTTGCTGCCTATCTGCTACTGAAGCTTTTCTACTATAGAGGGACATGTAAAAAGCTAAGTTTTTTTAGAAATTCTGATTTTGCAATTTATCCTGCGAGATAGGAATCGATTTCATCTTACTTAGGTTAATGTTTGAACTTAAAATTATATGAAAAGAAGAAACTACAGCTTCCAAGAACATAAAATAACTCAAAACTTGAACTAAATCAACGCCATCTAGTTAGAAATGCATTCCAGACTACATTAATTTAATAATAGTTAAAAGTTAACGAATTAAGTAATAATAAATATTGCTCAATTATCTTCTCGTACACTAAATTAATCGTTAAACTCTTAAACAAGAGCAGTGACATTTAAAATACTCGACAGTGTCATAAAATAAATGAGACCTGTATAAACTAGCACGATGACGATTTCTTTCAATTTAATGTAGATTTATCTTATCCCAAAGTCACAACTAAATCCCTAAATCTGAAACTATACACCACTATCTATTACATTTGACCAAATTTTAAATTGCTGAAAACTGGAGCCATAAAAATGGACAAATATGTGAATATGAATGTGAATTCGTTTCAAATAGTTTTAACATGGAATAGAAATCGGCAGATTAACATTTATTGTTACATAAATTCGTATTTTACTCCTGTGCTTTACCTTGAACAGCACTATCATTGCAACTCCAATGACAAATATCTTAAAATACCTAACACAATGTAATATTTGCTATAATCAAGCCGTGCAAAAATATATATTGGCCAAATTTATGCTTCATTATAGGTAAAAGTTACTACATTGTTTAAATGCTAAGCATTTCACTGTAAAATATAATATCAATACTAAGCTGCTTAAAATATAGTTGATTGTTAATCTTATTAAAACTTGCAGGATCTCCATTTGCTAGTTTTGTTTGTAATTAAATTCGTTTTTGTTGATTTTCAAAATACGGTAATTATAATTGGTAATTGCCATTTTTGTTAAAAATTACTTGACAATTACTTTTTGAAAGTAATTAATTACTATATTCAATTACTCAATTACTTTTAAGTAATTACATTACTGTAAAATATTTAAATTACTTTACAAGTATTTGAATTACTTGCGGTAATTGAAATAACTTTCTGGTAATTCAATTACTAAATTATTGATCTCGATTGGGTATAAAATTTCCAGAATCCAAAAAGTAAGATAAGGCCGTATTAAGTTACATATTAAAAAAGTGCAATAGGCATTTCTGGAGCAATGTAAGTATAATTTAAAATTTCCTATGACTAGTCGGATAACAGCTAGTTCCGTGCACGAGTAATGATGTATTTGGTACAGGCGCGTATGTTTGTAGATGGGATGACGTGCATGTGTGGTGTCTTGGGTAATGTAGTGTCACAAATATGACGTCAAAACTGAAATCAGAATAAGACACCAGTTCCTTTGTCGAAACGCTAGACACTGCGTTTGCTTTTCAATATATGACTGCTATTACAATAATAGAATATTTTGCAAAAACTTATTTTCTATTTCGATCTTAATATAGTCATTCTTTGTGTTTATAAAGGAACAACTAACCAGTACTTCACAATTAAAGAAAATATTTGTTTCTAAACAATATTTTAAAAATCGTATAAATCTTTCATCTATTTATCATTTACTTTAACTTTTAACGTGTAGGTACAGAAGAACAGTATGATCTTAAGTTTGATACACATTTATTCTCTTTGAATTTGAAATATACAAAGCGTAATTCTAAATGTACTGTTGGAATCTAGTAGCCTTGTTTGTGTACAAATCCGTTATACGTACAGGGATGGGCTGAAAAGTTCATAGAATGTAAATTAATAACGAATTTCAACGGTTTGAAATTTATTTTATTTTTCAGTATAGATAATTTCCCGTCCAGTCACTATTATACAAATTGGACCAACGATGATACAACACCGTTAGCTCATCATGAAATTCCCTTTTGTGAAACTCTGCAAAATGTTCATTCCAATAACTTTCACATTCTCGTTTTTTTTTTGTAAATTTCTGGCCTGAATTTTTTATTCACTAGAATTGATAGAGGTAAAAGGTTCAAGGCCAGTTCATTTGCTCCAACTAGGGGCAGGCTGCTATACAGCCTGTTTTAAACGAAGTGTGCACTATTGCTAACTTCTTTATTATTGGACGTACGATATCGGTTAAATTAGCAAACTAGTAGCATTTTTTCTGTTGATTAGAATGGCGAAAACAGAAAAACAATTGAACATCGCCTTCTCGAGAAATTTGGAAAAGTTTAATTTTGTTAAATGGAACACCCTGTATATTTTTATATAAAACGATTAAAAATCGCGATCTAAACATAAAAGTTCATATAAGGTACGGGCCTAAAACTAACAATAACCGAGTTATTACAACTTCTTACTTTTAGACGAGGTGGCTGTGTGTTTGAACATTTGTTATAAAATAATTTTTTTAGTAATAGGTTTTTTCTTTTAGTAAGTTGTTTTTTAATTGTCTAATAAATGATGTTTTTAGATTTATTTACAATGTTTATTTAAACATAAATTTTATTTTATGGATACACAGCCACCTCGTCTAAAAGTAAATAATTGGAATAACTCGGTCATTTTCAGTTTTAGACCCGCACCTTATATGAACTTTTATGTTTAGATCACGAATTTCAATCGTTTTATATAAAAATATACAGGATGTTCCATTTGACAAAAGATAACTTTCCCAAATTTCTCGAGAAGGCGATGTTCAATTGTTTTTTTGTTTTCGCCATTCTAATCAACAGAAAAAAATTCCACTAGTTTGCTAATTTAACCGATATCGTACGTCCAATAATAAAGAAGTTAGCAATAGTGCACACTTCGTTTAAAACACCCTGTATAGACCTTACGACCCTCTTCAGCCAATAACGGGAATTTCAGGATGAGTGAGAGAAAGAAGGAGTGGAGAATGGACGAGAGGCCAGGAAAGGTGGCAGTCGTCTCAAAGAAGGTACTCAGGAAAACCACCTAACAACCTGAATCAGACCAGCTCGGTGCAAATGAGCAAATTTATCCAGCATGCTTAGACTTACAAAATTTTCTATTGTTTTGTTAAGAACCCTATGTCGTACCATCCTTTAACATAAAATCGTTGCTCTCTTTCTTTCTTTCTTTCTATCTTTCTATCTTTGTTCGCTATCTCCTCCGAAGATACTGGACCGATTAAGTTGTATGATGGCTTAAAAGTTTACTAATTTTTAGACTTAGATCGTAAGCCGGTTTTTATTTTTAAAAAAAGTACGAAAAAGTTTTAATCATATAACGTAAAATCGTTGCTCTCTTTCTTTCTTTCTTTCTATCTTTGTTCGCTATCTCCTCCGAAGATACTGAACCGATTAAGTTGTATGATGGCTTCAAAGTTTGCCAATTTTTAGACTTAGAATCCTAGGCCGGTTTTTATTTTCAAAAAAAGTACGAAAAAGTTTTAATTTCATTAAATCCTCTAAGCAGAGGAGCGGAGCGCTTGTCGCCGTGGGCTACGGTGTGACAGCTGCTGTCGCCGTGTGCTATTAGCTCGGATGAATACCTATGTTCATATAGCATCATAGCGGCGCATTATTCAAACCACTTAGATTGGTCCTGGGGTAGAGTGCTCACCTACCACGCTGGCGGCCCGGGTTCGATTCCCGGCCGATGCATCCTTTTTTATTTATATTAATGAATCTCTCTTAAATTAGCGAACCGAAGCGTAGTTCGGGTAACTCACATGTTTTGTAATATAGTTGACAGTTCGTAACTATTGATATTGTCTTAAAATAGCACAGCATTTTAAATAAAATATAATTAACATGCAGCTTAATTATATAAAATTCAAATTAAAAGGATATTGAATAGAATAGTACGGTTTTATCATTAAAAATGCGATTTTATACAATGGTATCGACAGTTCTTCAGCAAATTTGACTGTCCATTACCGAAACAAAGATCAGTCAGAAAGAATTATTAATTCAATTCAATTAATGTGAAATTGTAAACAATACCAGCTAATTGTTCATTCGTTGATTGCAAATGTAACTCAAATTGGTTGATGATTTTTAACTAAACAGTTTTCATCTGCAAAAGTAAATATTATTAGAAAAGATAAAACATAAGTTTGCTTCTTATACATTTTTTGTATAAAAGAGTTATTGCACAATGATGCATAATAATAAGACTGGCACAATTTGAGAACATATTTAGCTAAAACTTCACAATGGTTGAAAAGTAGGGATTTGTAATTTTTTTATATTTGATTTCTAAGGTTTCGAAGAATATAAGAAAATAACAAAAACAATAAATTTTGTGTGTAAAATTTTGAATTAAAAATGACACCAGTTTTTAAAATTAAGTAAAAAATATTATAATTCAATTACATAAAATACATACTGGTACGTACCCAGTAGAAGTGTATGTATAAAATAAAAGTGGTCGTTATAAGAAGTTTTGAAGAAAGAAATATAAAAATGATGAGGGTATGCGGAAAGCATAACTAGTAGCCGTTGCTGACAAGGATGCAAGTAAGCAGTTCATGCAGTAGATGCAATCAAATATATTATTACAAACACCAGATATGAATAAAAATAAAAAAATAAATTAACAAAACTGCTAATTGAACAATTTTAAAATTGATTAAAGTAAATTATCAATAAATTAGAGAGACAAGCAAAGTTAACAGTGTTTAAGGGAAGGCTTTATAAAACAATTTAAAAAAAACATTAAATTAAGCTGCATAAAACATACAGTATTAATTATTTAAACTGAATTTAATACTAAATTTACTAACGATAATTTGATTAAATCTATAAATATTCAAAAATACAGATTTGTAACCAATAAATGTTAATTGCCTCATATTTAAAGTGTTATGTGTTTTATTTGTGTATGTCCTAATTAAATTTCTGCAGTAACCCAACGAGATTGAGAGTCAAACAATTGAATTTGTTGCAAATGCATCTAGCTGGGGACCAAGAAAGGTGAGATAGAATATAAAAAGTGATAAAACAATGAGAATAAATCATTCATTTCAATTAAATGAAACTAAAGTCATAAAGGACCATAGCACTATAGAGCAGTGGAAGAAAGAGTATCTAGTTTTTGTTATCGAATCTTATTTTAGCAGTAATAAGTCTATTACTGCTGTTCAGGGCCTATTTTGAAGCAACCACGTATTAGGACGTCATAATACCGCTCCATTCGCTACTATCAACTGTGATTGGTATCAAAAAAATGATGCTACGTCTCATATTGCAAAAATATAGATCGATTTATTGCCTGAGATGTTCCCTAATGGCCTAATCGACTGATATACTGTAAATGGAGATATTTCATAGTTAGCAAATTCCTTTGATTTAACTTTAAACCATTTCCATTATGAACCTACTGAAAAAGTGGGATACGGAAAGTTCGTTCCCCACATTTCGTTCCCCACATTTCGTACCCCACATTTCGTTCCCGGGATATATCGTCTCCCCACATCTCGTAGCCGGAAACTTCGTTCCCGAGCGAGCTCAATTTGTCTCCTAGATTACAGGGCGTTGAAAAACGAGTGCAGCGATCGGAATACAGTTAGAAAATGAAAGATATTCTAATTAATATATTTATGATAAGAACAAAATAAATTGTATTTATTAAAAATGACGGTTTAATCTAAGTACGTATCTTCCTAATATTTTTTATAGGGCATAATTTCTCATTCTGAACAACTTTTCTTAGTAATATTTTGCCGTTTCATGAACAAAAAGGGTAAACTACCTGAAAAGAAAATAATTTTTGCTTAACTGTCAAGGCCGACTTGTTTTTGAAATACTGAAAATTTTCTTAAAATTCTCTACAAACCAAGCAGGAATTATAATTCCTATAACATTTTTATGTAAAACCAAAGAGCATATGCTCTGTGGTAAAACTAAAAATAAAATTAAGTTCTCTCTTGTAAACTCAATCCGGGGACATACTGTATATAGTTCTCATCAGTTTATTATAATAAATAAATTAATTAAAATATCTTTCATTTTTCCAACTGCATTCCGATCGCTGTACTCGTTTTTCAACACCGTGGAAGCTAGGAGACAAATTGAGCTCGCTCGGGAACAAAGTTTCCGGGTACGAGATGTGGGGAGACGAAATGTGGGGAACACGCATGTGGGGAACGAACTTTCCGCACATCTTAAAAAGTATATCAAACTCGCCCACAAAAATATAATAAGCTGAAGGAACATATTCGGGAGGAAATTGCAGCAATACCCATAGCCATGCTACAAATAGCAATGGATATGGACATCACCTGAAAAATTTAATATTTTATAAATAAATGGCATACTATAGTTGTTAGTTATCCACGGTATTTGCTAAAATAGCTATTTGTGCAACAAATGCTAAAAGTGGATGTTTATGCACGAGACATGAAAATTATGAAACGAAGCCGAAGGCTAAGTTTCATAACATGTCTCGTGCATAAACACTTAGCACGAGTTTGCACACAATATTTTTTCTACGGCCTTAAATTTACTGTTATTAATTGATAAATGTCGATTTAACAAAGATTTGCATTTATGACAGTTATAATTTATGTCATAGTAAAGAGATGGCCTTGACGCGCAGGTGAATGTTTGTGACTGCTTCTGCAGCCGGTAGCTGTCAAAGTTAGTTATCAAAGGTAATTATAAATTTTCGGAGTAGTAGTGTTCCGTTTTCGGTTATGCAGTTTCCGGAGTTCGGCCATCGGACTTAGCCCCAATATGTTCATGTTCAGCCGTTTCATTTTCTGAGTAGCGTTGTCTAGTTTTCCTGCTTGAAAGAAGCTACGCACATTCCAAGTTGCTACTCTAATTTTGTTTCTATGTATAAGTACTAAAACCATTCCCCTGATTGGCTTCCGAGCTCCATGATCAGTAACTTTTTGTATTATCTTTGTCTTCGCCATGGTGATTGTACTAGGGAAGTTTTATTGAACCTTTAATGCAGTGGTTTCTCGTTGCTTACTGTATTCCTCTGCCGTTGACCATCTTCTTGGTGGTTCCTTCATCTTTAGGGCCCATTTTTAACCTTGGGACAGAGAGGTGCTCAAATTGTAGCCGCCCACTCTGAGTCTGGAGCTGCTTAAACTGGCAGCGACTCTATGTTCGCTAGTTTTGGTCCGCCCCGGGTATTCTATTTTTCCGGTACCCACCATATCTGGTGAGCATTTCGCTATCCGCCACCTGGGGAAGCGCCCGATGGAGGACTAGCAACCCCCCTCGGGAGTTAAGTCAATGTGACTTATAAAGAAATACAGTTTACCTAATATTTTTTTAAATAATTTTGATAACTGTTATAATTTATTTATTTAAAATATATATTAATAAGCATAAGTCCCTTCGGGATTCGGGATGAAGAATAGACCCAGGGAATAGCTTGCCTATCGTAAGAGGCGTATATGGCACGGTGGTCGTAACTATTCTAATTCTCTTGTCTCGTTTACCACATTAATCCCAATTTATCATACCCTAATTACTATCCTCAATGCATGAGAGGGCGGAAGAAAAATAGGGTAGGTCGAATTCCAGAGTCCTGTCAGACAGCCGATCTAAAGGAAGACAACCCTGACATAAAATCAGCTGGTCCTCCAGGTTGGGGGTTGAGCCATTGGACTTGCTCTCCAGTACTCGTAAAAAGTTAGTTTGCAAAGAACTTAATCGCCAAAGCCTCGGACGCCGGATGTTCAAAATAGAAGACAAAACAGGTTATGAAAAAAGATTTTGAAAATTGATACGTGGAACGTGGAGGGCATAACAAACAAAATAAAAGAAATGGTGGTAGAAGAAAAAAAAATATGGATGTAGTGTGCATCACCGAAACCATAAAGAAGGGTCAAATCAGTGAAATGATTAATGACTGTATACATGTACGGTAGGGCGTTCACAAATCTCAGAGAGCAAAAGCTGGGGTATCTGTCCTACTAAAAACGAGATACGGTAAAAAATTAAAGATAGTGAGTACCTACGTACCGGAGAGATGTTTAAAAGTTGTAATTGAAATATTGAACAGTGAAGTAGTTGTACTAGCAGTATATGCCCCTACGGATGATGTCAACGATGATGTGAGAGAGGAATGTTATTGGACACTGGCGACCAGCTTAATAAAATAAAGAAAAAACAGCAATAAATCATTGCCAATACATTTATGCAAGCGATTCACACAGCTGTTAAATACCCTATGTAATAACTCTTGATTAATTGTGTTAATTGCTTCACGTATTGCATTCTTTAATTCAGCAATTGTTGTAGGGCGATTTTTATTACTAAACATTAACTTGAAAACTTACACTAACTGTTGCGAACAGCAAAGTTTTGTAAGAACCGTCACTTCGACAGAAAAGAAGAATCACAATGTATCAGTCGGCTGTGCGCCACCTTGTATATTGTTTTTAGCAGCCTGATCTCTTCCAGTAATTTTCGCACCCTTTGCTTTTTTACCTAACATCCCGCTGCCTTGGTTGGCAGTAGCAGAGCCGCTGGCGACTAAGGGCCTTCTTTCATCAGGTACTTTTATATCTGTTAAGGACATTGGCCATAAAACACCACGCTGCGCTGGCCGCATGTATTGGTGAGTGGGTAATCAGCCGCTCCTGACATGGAGAACAGACGCTGTCGGATTACCGCTCCTAACATGGAGGACCGTCGTGTCCTGTGCTGGTTTTAGTCCGCCCCGGGTATTTTGTTTTCCCGGTACCCGTCATACCTGACAAGCGGTCCCCTAACCGCCACCTGGGGAGACGCCCGATAAAGGACCAGCAACCCGACATAGGGTTATAAACATATTACTATGTTTTATTTAGTTGATTTTGTTCTAATAATTTATAGGACTTTAATAATTTCATATTACGAGTATGTTGTTTTAGCTCAGCGTTGCGGAGTCTTTTATGTTATAATTGACTATGTTATAATGGTGTTTATCTACGACCACTACTAAAAGTAGGCCTTTCAGCGCTAGCTTGTTTCACTAAAAGTGACGTTTTATAGTTTGCCGTGTTTAAAGAAATCAGCTGTTTACTTTTAGCACATGTGCTAAAAGTGAAGCGAGGTTCAAAACTACAATTTCGAACTGCAAGTGAAGTTGTAAAGCTATTCTAGTTGCTTCTTGCGTTACAGGTAAAGCGTTTTTGAAATAATTAAAGCGTTATGTAATGAATACAGTCATATGTGGAGTATCAATAATTACATTTCGTAACTCACCTTGACAGCACGGGCGTGGCCAAACAATCGCCAGCGGCGTAGGCTACTATTCATTATAACGCAGCGTCGCAGATGCGAACCTTTCTTAAATCGATATATATGGATTAATAACGGTAAAATTAAGGTCGTAGATAAAATATTGTATGCAACGCGTGCTAAAAGTCGTTTATGCGCGAGACATGTTATGAAACTCAGCCTTCGGCTTCGTTTCATAATTTTCATGTCTCGCGCATAAAAGTCGACTTTTAGCACTTGTTGCATAAATAGCTATTATGTATGCAAATGGTTTTAAGTTATTACAATAATTATTACACCTTAGCTATTACGTCTGACTTTTACTATACTTTAGTTTATTTTCAATCAATTATTTTAAAATTGATTATAAGTAACTCATTTGCCCTTTTATAAATTATAGATTATCACTTATAATCTCATAAGAGCATTAATTCTTTCCGGTAATTTTTTAGAGTGCACAGAAACAACATATTAATCGGCACGAGCGGTACGCGAGGGCCGATTACGTTGTTCTGTGACGATAAGAAAATTACCGGACATGAATTAATGCTAGAATGTAGATTCAGCAAGAAAATCGTAGCAACACGGCCATAAAAAGTAAAATTTACATTTTACTCAAAAATAAAATATCAAGTGATATTAAAAATGTATCCATAGTAAGTTGTTAATCTGTTAGTGGCACTGTAAGTCTATGTCAAATTCGAGGTTAGCAGGTTAGGTTTTGCGTCAGTCTGTGTCAAAACTGACGCAAAACCCAACATGCTAACCTCGAATTTGACATAGACTTACAGTGTCACCAACATATTAACAACAGTGAATGTCAAAAAATGTCTACTTATTAATCATAGTTAGGTTAGTCTACCTACAAGAAATATCCAAGAAATTTGGTTGTTGTCTTGGTTACGGCTCGTGAACTAATTTTTTGATCATTAATGAATGTCGTACGATTTTCAATATTATTAAATCTCTAGCTCCGGTAGAATAGGTATTTATTGTATAAGTGTTTTAGATGGTGTTTTATCCACGCAAGAAAGTTTAAACTCGAGAACGCAGTTCGAGCGTTTAATTTTCTTAAGTGGATAAAACGCAACTAAAACACGAATGCAATACAACGTTTTATCCAACAACTCAATAAATATCTAAAAAAACACGTTTTGTATTGACAGCCATGAAAAGTCATAGTGACAATTTGGAAAGTACCGAAAGATCAAATGTTATACGTTTGGCAGTACAGAAGTGTATTGTCAGTCTATGTCAAATTCGAGAGGTTAATAGGTTAAGTTTTGTTTGTTATTTGAAACAGATTGAAGCAAAACTTAACGTACAAATTTCGAATTTGGCATAGCTTGGCAGTGCTATCAACAATGCAGTAGTAAGTGACATGGTTTTATCCGACTAGTGGAATAAAGTAATTTCATTATTCCACTAGTGGATAAAGTGGTACTTTAGACGGTTCATAAGTGTGGATAAAACTTCAATTATAAGTTGATTGTGGATAGTAGCTATTTATGCAACAAGTGCTAAAAGTTGACGTTTATGCACGAGACGTGAAAATTACGAAACGAAGCCGAAGGCTGAGTGTCATAACATGTCCCGTGCATAAACGACTTTTAGCACGCGTTGCATACAATATTTTATCTACGACCTTAATTTTACTATTATTAATCCATAAATACCGATTTAACAAAGGTTTTACATCTACGACACTTCTAATTTATGTCATAATAAACAGTAGGCCATGCCTCGCTGGCAAACGTTTGCAAATGACAGTAGTCAAGGTGAGTTACGAAATGTAATTATTAATACTCCACATCTGACTGTATTCATTACATAACGCTTAAATTATTTCAAAAACACTTTACCTGTAACGCAAGAAGCAAATAGAATAACTTTACAACTTCACTTCCAGTTCGAAATTGTAGTTTTATAACCTCACTTCACTTTTAGCACATGGGCTAAAAGTAAACAGCTGATTTCTTTAACCACGCTAAACTATAAAACGTCACTTTTAGTGAAACAAGCTAGGGCTAAAAGGCCTACTTTTAGTGGTGGTCGTAGATAAAAAAAATTTATTTGTTCCGCACTTGTAAACTTCAATTTATCAAGTCACTGTATTCACCTTGAAAATGTTTCTTAACTGGCTAGCCAGTAAAATTTTACAAGCGTGCTCATAGATAAATGATAGCGTGCCAAGCCAGAGTTGTCTTAATTATTATGTGTCATATTGATGAATTTAGTTGCTTGTCAGTTTGCCATTTTGAATAAATGGTAAATTTCTAGTTATTTACAAGTGAGAAACAAATAAAATATTCAACAATATACGCAAGGTAACGGGCCTTTGGCTCGCCAGTCATATCCTTCTATTCGCCAGTAAAAACCCTCTTTCCAAGCTAGTAATGTTATAGCTATTTAAGTCACAAGGAATGTAAGGACCTATTAACATTTGAGGTAGGCAAGTACAAGCCAAGACGAAGTCGCGGCTTGTTGCCTGCCGAAAATGTTAATAGGCGATACATTTCGAGTTATCTTATTATATTTTTCCCGCTGCTTATCAAAATTTTCCTAGATTTTTGAAAAAATCGTTTGGTTTGTCACCTGTCACCAGGATTAATTTTCATGAATCGTGTTACCTATGAGTGTCACATGTCACATAAACACTTGCAATTTAGAAACAAAACGTCTAAATCTGCATCTTGCTTTGCTAATTTTATTATCCTAGGAACTTAATAATAGTATTAAGTTCCGTTGTCAAGAAAAAGCAGCAAACAAATATAATCACCGACTTACACGTTTTGTTACTAAGGCTGTATCACTGACTTACATGATCAGCAGCGGGAACATACTATTACTCTTGACTGAAAACACAGGTCAGATTTGCTCATATTCTAGACTGCTTTTATTCCTGAAAATTCATTCTTTTATTTCATGACAACTTGTACGTCTGTCACCTGTCACTTCAAATTATGCAAGTACAAAATCAATTACAAATACCTCCTCGTTACACTACCTGTCATTCAACAACTATCAAATAGTAAGTACTTCTCTCTTTAAAATTACCTCACTTCATCACTCTTTCTATATTTTTCTTTCAGTTTTTACATAAATATCTGTAGTCTCTCACCTGTCCATGGACCTCGATATTCTCCCTCACCAAGCCAAACGCACCCGGCAGCCTTACGGAAATCGCTCCAGACAGGGCCCCCGCAACGGCGCGTGCAATGCGTGCACCGCACGCGGGCGCCACTCTAAAGGGGCGCCAAACAAATCAATTTTTTTTATCTCAATTTAGAGTATAATCAATAACCTTATTGAAGTTTATGTTCGTTGATATAATTACCTATTCCTATTGTGACAGAAAACATTATATTTTGAAATCAAATAGCTATTCCTTTAGCTTTAATTATTAAACATAATAAAATCCATAGGTTAGTTAATTCTGTGTGCAATATGCAATACCATGAATAAAAATTATAGTGATGATAATGTTTTCGAGGAATAACTTGCTCAAGCTGGAAAACTAGCAGCCGCTCTTGAGATGGAGCAAGGTGGTCCTCCGTTAAATACTGTTAGAAATTTGTTGGATTATGAACACAGGGATGAGACACCTCACTATCCAAAAACCGCGTTTAAAATAAATTTCTTTTTTTTAAATAATTGATCAAACACCAAGTTCTTTAAATAGTAGTTTTGAAATTATATCTGTTTATGATAAAGTTTTTGGTTTTTTAGTGATATTTTTAAATTAAATGACGAGGACCTTTTAAAAAGCTGTCGTGCTCTACAACAAAAGCTAACTAATTACAAAAAGAAAGAGGCTGACGTAGAAGAAAATGATTTATTTAACGAGATAAAAGCCCTAAGATTTGAAAACAATCTAACTTTATCTCTACCAAATATTACCATTTCATTAAGAATCCTGCTTACTTTACCTGTGTCTGTAGCTTCTGGTGAGAGATCCTTCTCAAAATTAAAAACAATTAAAAATTATTTGAGGTCTACCATGTTACAAGACAGATTATATGGTTTGACAATCTTAGCTATAGAGCAAGAGATCCTCGATAAAATTGATTTTGGCAGTATTATAAAAGAAATTCAGAAAAAAAACGTATTTAATTTTTGGATGATTGAATGTTTTATTTGTTTATGGTTTGGTTTGTTTTTTCCTTTGTAACAGATTTAAAGAAAAATAAAATTTTAGTTTTCTAATCTCTGTTGTTTCATTACAAAACTAAAATAAAATGTGTTTTCGCATTTCGCTCAATTGTCTATACATCTACAAGAATATTACAGCAAACCAGGAAATTTAAAAAACATATGTAACAGCTTAAAGTTCTTATGCTTCAAGATATGATTTATATAAGTACTACATATTATTATGATACACAGAGGTCACTTATTAAATAAAAATTAAAAGAAATAAATTTGGAAGATTAATACAATCAAATTTAGAAAATTTTGAATAAGATTGTTGGTTAAGTTGAATTGAGTAATAAAAATTAAATTTGAGACAATTTATAATTAATTTTGTTAAGTTATAGCAATTGAGTATTCAATCAGAGTGGTGAAAGTTAATATGAAAAATAAGATAATGTTATCATGTGACAAATTTGTTTATTACTAGAATATAGCATGTAGTAGGTAAAACTCAGAACATTTAATTTTAAAAGTGTGCAGTATTAATTGTAACTATATAGAGAGTAGTTTTGTTTAAATAAGAGTATAAAATAACAAACTGAAATTATGTAAACACATTTTTGAAAAATCCATTTAGAATTAATAAAAACTAGAAATTATGCCTTTATTTGTGTGAATAATTTGGTCTTATACAAATAAAAATAGTATTAACAAATTTACGAGATGAAGATAAGTGAAAACATAATTAACGGATAATACAAGCATACAATTATTGAAGAGATTATGGAATACGGTTTAAATAGTTACAAGTAAGAAGAAGATAACAATAATTTGAGTGGCTTTGGATTGTTTGGCACATGCAAGGTATAATTGGTGTTCATTACTGGAGTTGGAGATTCTACGGAGTCAATCGTTCTGCTGGGGTTGCTGACGTGACTGATTGATTTGGATTGTTCTGTTTTGACTTGGTTACTACAAGGTAGGAGCCGAGGACAATGGAAAATTAGTTTGGGTACCATCTGTTAATGGGAACTTACCAGCACGCTGTTAGATTGACGGACGCGTACAGGAATGTAAAGAGAGAGACTGTATCTACAGGAGCCCAGGGATTTGTCGTATTGGAGTTGGTTGCGTGGTTGGAGGAGCATCGTGGTTGTGCTGCTAATGAGCTTAGCTGTGAACGTCGGGAACAGTAGTGTTTAATGTGAATAGCAGTGAAATAAGAGAAAATCAGGTTGGTCTTAATTAGTTCTATAAAAGAATATTTAATAAGTAAAACAATTAAATGAGTGAAATAAAAATAACACAGTACGTACTTTGGTGATTTGAGTCATTGATTTGTGAATAGAAAGAATATTTGTCAAATTTGATTTGATTATTGTTTGATAGTTGTTTAAAGTCAAACTGATATTTAGTAGCAGTCAATAATCCGAATAAAATTAGAATATCAAAGAACAGATAACTAAATTAACGACCACACCCTATTAAGAGTCTCAAATGCATTACAGTTATTAAACAGAATGATATAAAATTCCGAAGTAAATAGAAGGTGTCTCAACGTTATATTTTACATAATATTAAAGCAATTAACTGAATGGCTTGTAAAATACAATAAGCCAAGACACCATTGCAATATATTCAAAGGGCGCCAAAATATTTCGGGCACGCGGGGGCCCTGGCTCCAGACAAATCCCTGCACGAACTCAACCAAACACTAGGAACCGCAAAAACCTTCCCAGCCAAACACGACAAGGCACCTATCACCTTTCTCCAGCAGAACTGCCAAAAACTGATCAGCAGCAAACGCCTTCCACG
Organism: Agriotes lineatus; assembly: GCA_940337035.1. Lineage (NCBI taxonomy): Eukaryota > Metazoa > Arthropoda > Insecta > Coleoptera > Elateridae > Agriotes > Agriotes lineatus. The sequence continues at coordinate 49,969 of CALNHX010005025.1, forward strand.
TCTTCCTTCCGCAATTCTCAAGCCACCGACAACCTAGTATCACGAACCTTGACTAGATGCAAATTACAAGCTGTCACTTCAATAACAGGCTTGACGAATTAGAACTCCAGTAGATGAAAACCTTCTATCCACACTATAAAACGCTCATTCTGCTAACAATCTCGATGTAAACCAGTTCCAGTAAAAACCATTCTCTGTTATACAATTCATATGATATAATTGATTGACAATAAACTCAGTTCGGCATCCAATTCCAGAAATTGCTTTTGTAGATTATAACTGTATTACTTACGGCATTCTCACCAAATCCATTTTCTTCCTCCATACCATCTTCACAGCTTTAAATCTTTTTAAATTTTACTTTTCATTTTCTTCTCGCAAATTTTGTGTTTTTTGTACCAAATTATTTTACAGACTGATAAATATTATTATTTCTTTAGTGATATAGTTTAGCATATATTTTATAGTCCAGCACTCTATATAAACTTCATCATATTTATCTAACACCAACTATGTTGAATGATATTTCTCGAATAAGTATTTGGCATTAATCCTCCACTTTATTTCAGATAATAATTAAATTATGTTAGAATCTTACTGTTTCTTATATAGCATCATTCAATTGAATTTAAATTCTATTTCATTTCTTTACCAAATACATTTTAATAATTTCGATTTTTTTCTAATACTCAAATTCATCTTTGTAATTTAATACTGTATTCTTTTAACATTTTTAATCTGATATTAAACCTTTATACTTACTAAAAACCATTACAAAAGTATATCTTATATGGCTCGGGTTTCTAACATCCTAACAAGTATTATTTGATTTGTAATAAATTATAAAAAATGCATTTGCTATCAAATCAATTATCTTGGTATTATGTTTAATAATTTAAAAGTAAACACTTTGTGTAATAGTGATTTAACTAATGGGGTTGCTGCCATACAAGATATTATTTAAGTAAAGGGAAAATTCACTCAAGTATGGCGATCCAACCTCAGAGTTTACAAAAACAAGGTCGTTATATTCAACAATTATCTGTGATTACGTCATTAAAGTGTTGCCTAGGTGATAAAAATTACAGTAAGTGAATACACGTCACAAAGAAAAAACAATCAGAGGACGCTTGTGTCGGAAGTGCTCATAAAACCGACGCGACGCCACCAAGAAATTCACTAAACTCAATCTTTTAAGGTGAAGTTTTCTAACTTGCTTTTGGAATGGAAATTAGGGCTTAACCCTAGGTCCTACCAAGTCCCACGATGCTTGGCCCCGTCTTTCTCAGTTGGTCTGCTAATCCAAGCCATTGAAGGCCCTGCGGAACGGCTCTTGTAACTCGACCGCTGCGACTCCAAAAACTGCTTCCAGCTCACGCCGTTGCCCACACCTAGGGCTCAACTGCTTTCTATGAAGGTCACTGCCTACCTCCAGCTACCAGGGACTCCAACTAATCTGCTCGGTCCTCCAAAACAGCCACCGAAATACTAGCTACCAGTCGACGCACTAATCAAACACTTTTTTAAACTATTGCAGAGATGCTACGAATCAATGCACTCTAGTACAGCATGCCCACAGAATCAGTGGCATATTTATGGGGGGGTCCAGGTCGTCTAAACCCCCCCCCCAGGGGGTCCAGGTAGTCTAACTCCCCCCCCCCCCGTAGCTAACTTAAAATGGTAAATATCAAAAGCCTGTTGAACTATCTTTGTGCGTAAAAAGATATAACTCAGCTTTTCTTTTAAATAACTGTCAGTTTTACCGAGCTTCAGCATCTACTTTTCAAAAGTTTGGCATTTTATTGTAAGTACGCATATTTAGGCAACGCATCGCAGAACAATAAAACATTATCAGTTAGTTCTGTTTCATGCATCCTGGGCGACTTCCATTTGTAATATAATAACTTTACTTTATTTGATATAAAATAATGTGTAATGACATTTGTTAGTAACAATATAGAAATAGGTTTTGATTCATCAGTAGTTTCTTTTTTTTGGGAGCATTAAAATCGTGTATTTAAAGTCAAAATTCTCAAAATCTTTCGGGGGAGGACCCCCCGACCCCCCCACTTTCTGGGGGGTTTTCCGTACCCCCCAGACCCCCCGGTATTTGTCCCTTGAAAGCAACTTTTACATTTCGATTTTAAACCCTCCCCCCCGGAGCGAAATCCTAAATACGCCATTGCACAGGATATACAATTAATTTTAAAAGTCACTTAATTGGAAAAAGAGCATTTATTCACAAATTAACAATTATTTATTGGGAAAGCCAAATTAACACCACCTCACAATTTGGCTTCCTTTCCCCAATTGTTTGTCTTCGATCTTGCATTGTTTCCAAGTCTACTCTGATTTTATTTTGTTCAAATCAAGGCTAACACTATTTTTAATACTTGAGACTTTCCCTGAAAGAGCATCTAAGGGAGGCGAAATGTAGTCAATTGGTGCCAAAGTGCTCTAATAAAAGTGTTATAATAAGAGAGATATTGTCTTATATTTTTACTATGAGAACAACTAAGAACCACTGGAATCACTGCACTGTTTTATTATTAGTTGGCGTGTGTCAGCATTGTCATATTTTTGATGTTCGAAATAATCAATGCTAAAAGTATGGCTCATAAGTATTCCAGTATCGAATTAACAGATATGTTGTTAGTTTATGGGGAGGCATTGTGCTAGTGTTACTTTGCTTTTCCTTCCATGCAAGTATTAGATCGGCAGCAATTCTAATGCAAGCAAAATTTAAAGTAACATTGCGACCATAAATTCCAGCAACAATTCTTGCTGTTCATTGTCTTGTCAAGTGTCGTTAACGGCCGTATTTTAAACAGCTCCTCAGGTTAGACGATTTATTTGCTTATAAACCCGCTTGTCTTGAAAATTGAAATTGACTCTGAATAGAAACATAAATTTTCAATAACGTTTCTATCTGCTCTTACTGCTGTGATTTTGTAAATACACATGTAAGCCCGTTAGATCAAAGGATAGTTACAGCTTTTAGCGCCACTTTCTAACTAGAATTTATGATTTATTGGAAATAATTTTAAGAAGTTTAAATTATAAGTAGTTTTTCAACATGCGCGCTTTAACTATACAAAAATTATGACGTTATTGAGGAGTACAAAAGGAATAGCTTCTACACTTCCTTAATCCTCGTTACAGGTTACCGATTACCACATGTTAGTTGACAAATACTAAATTACAAACGGTCACAAATAAGCAAATTTATATGGCATATGTAAAATCGATTTATAATTGAAAACAGCACTTAAGAAAAATGCCGTCCCACGAATAAGTACAAATATGGACTATCTTTAATAAAATATTGCAATTTCAGACCGGTTTTGCGGCTGCCCACATAGCACTTACCCATGCTAATAAATGGCCATTTTAATAAAAAAGTGTGGCGTAAAATTGTTCGGAAAATATGTACACAAGTCGATCTACGTATTTGGATCCGATTAATATTCGCTGCTTTTGGAATGCGAGCTGTGGGCTTCTTTTTAGAATCCAGCCTTTTGTATAGACAACAGTTAACTGATCCGTATTGTAGGTTGTCTGCATGTCTACTATTCATTTGTTATCGGGGATTTTCTGCGTTATGGACTTTGAAAACGAAACCGGATTTACCTTTCAATGCCCACGCTTTTTAGCTTTGTTTCTATTTGCTAAAATAACATTAAGTCTTGTTTACTTTTTGTTTGCTGCTGTAGTCTCGTTATGGATCTAAATTTTTAGTTTAACAAGGCCACAACTGATCTAATATCCATTTTTTGCTGTTAACGTGGTAATTTTGTTAATAATATTAGTCCAGTAAAATGGTGTTCAAAAAGAGCTTAAAGTGGAAAGTTCTGGTGTAATTGTTTTGAGTAACTTACTTTATGTTTTTTTGGGTGCTGAATACGAATCTGAAGTTGTCCAACAATTTTTTCTTCGGCAAATATGAGAAATCATAAAAAAACCACTAAAAGTCACAGTTTTTTTTGTTTCTGGCTTATAACTTGCAAAGTAAGCTTTTTACGAAAAAGATGATTTTATATTAAAATAAAGACGAGGAAATTTTCTACAATTCATGTTGGTATCATTTTTTTGTACGACATATGGTTTCCGTACAGATGCGTTGAAGAACCGGCAAAAATCAGATTTTGAAAAATAAATAGCCTTTCCGTTCATAACACTAAAAGTAAGCATTTCACTGTAAACATTATTCTATACTTTGAAATAGCAGATAAAATTCTGCAAAATGTATGTGTAAGTAATTTTTTCGGACCTTCAATAGTTATGATAAAAGCAATGACGAATGCATGAAGTAGTCAGTCGCCTTCTTATTGAAGGCGTATACTTAAATGCATCATAATACGTCCACTACCTCACGAATGCTAAGTAGGCATGCTGTAGCGGGTACATTGTCACCGCAGCATTTCTTAGTCCGAATGGTAACCGTCAAAATTAGTAATGTCCTTGCCGAGGCGTTCTTTAGTCCGATTGCGGTTATACTTTCGATTCCCAAGATGAATTTTGGGGCTGAAGATCTAATTTTGAAATTTCGCAAAATTCCCAAAATGAATTTTGGGGCTAAAAATCTAATTTTGTAATTTATTTTCCAACAATATGGAAAAACAAGATTCCCACGCATTTATTAGTATACTATTTACTTGATATGCTATAGATTGTAATTCTTTTACAACTTTTCAACTACTTTCCAAGGATATGAGTCGGAATTGTATCTTACCAGAATGTTTTGATTTATTACTTGTTATCTACCTGCTCCACTCTTACAAACATTTGGACATATACGACATGATCCGGATATATTCGGATAGACATCTAGACAGGTAGTCAGCTAGAAAGCTAGACAGCTAGAAAGGTAGACAGGTAGACAGCTAGACAGCTAGACAGGCAGACAGGCAGACAAACCGGCAGGCAGGCAGACAAACAGTCACACAGACAGGCAGGCAGGCAGACAGACAGACAGACAGACAGACAGGCAGGCAGACAAACTATCTGTATCTTGGACAAAGAGCAACATTCCCAGACTCCTGTGTTGTTGGGCTCGGCATTCACCTCGTCCAACAATATTCACAGTCGTTCGGCAATGTTACGCTTTTCGTCCTAGATACACATAGTCTGTCTGCCTGCCTGTCTGTCTGTCTGTCTGCCTGCATGTCTACCTGCCTGTCTGTCTGCCTGTCTGCCTGTCTAGCTGTCTAGCTGTCTACCTGTCTACATGTCTACCTGTCTAGCTGTCTAGTTGTCTACTTGTCTATCTGTCAACTTGTCTACCTGTCTACCTGTCTAGCTGTCTACCTGTCTAGCTGTCTACCTGTCTAACTGTCTACCTGTCTAGTTGTCTACCTGTCTACCTGTCTAGCTGTCTACCTGTCTACCTGTCTATCCGAAAATATCCGAGTCATGTCGTATATGTCCGAATGTTTGTAGGAGTGGAGCAGGTAGATAACAAGTAATAAATCAAAACATTCTGGTAAGAGACAATTCAAACTCATATCCTTGAAAAGTAGTTGAAAGTGCTGTAGTTGGAAGCAACTCAACCCGACTTTCGTACCTATATGATATGATATGATGTAAAAGAATTACAATCTATAGCATATGAAGTAAATAGTATACTAATAAATGCGTGGGAATCTTGTTTTTACATTTTTTTGGAAAATAAATTTCAAAATTAGACTTTTAGCCCCAAAATTCATAATGAAAATTTTGTAAAATTTTAAAATTAGATGTTTAGCCCCAAAATTATTCGTGGAAACCGGAAGTGAAATCGCAGTCTGACTAAAGGACGCCTCGGCAAGGACATTACGTATTTCAACGGTTATCATTTGGACTAATAAATAAAGCGGTCACAATGTACCCGTTACAGTAACTTCTCCATGTGCCCGTTACAGTACCCCCTCTACATTTGGTCCAGAACCCCCTTACGTACACTACTGTTGTCCCCTCTTACTCTAAAGTACTTTAGAGTAAGAGGGGACAACGATCTGTCCGTACTCACGTACAAACAGCTAATTGAAAATAAACTATATTAAAAATATGTAAGTAAACATTTGCTTAGTAATTAAATGTAACGAAGCGGTTTAGTAAGGGGTTAAATTACGTGACGTTTAAACTAGATAAACTTGACCCAAAAACGATAAAACTTGACAGTAAACAATCAAGTGTGGTTAAAAGGCGGTAATTACTCTAATCGCAACTACGCCTACGTTAGGATAAGTATAAACAGCAAAACTGACGGTAAATGTTCAATTGAGCGTACTGACAGTTGCAACAGTTAATTCTAAATGGGCAGCAACGTTATGCAAAAGGCCGACACATCAATAAGTCACTTCTTTCACTATAATCTAGGCACTCTAAAACTATTACAAAAAAGCGGTACTTTAAGGAGTCCAGGTGGCTGCAGATCAATGCTCAACGAAGCTGTAGGTGGTTGTTTCAAAGCAAACTGCGCCCACCGACGCAGGTCTGGACGACGTTAACATCCCCAAAAAGGGTAGCATAAAGCCATAACAACATGGCAGGGATTCGAAACGATAACCGAAACTTCATTACGCCAAATTAGCCTCGATATAGATTCCCAATTAGATAATCCTTCCAATGAGCGTTAATCGAAGCTGCTGACTCCGCGGTACTATGATCTCTGGACTAACACCGGCACCAACAAACGTCCCTTATCGACCCCAAATCTGGCTGTCAACACCCACATGCAGTTCATTTATTCACACGAGAAAAGACACCTTACTACCTGCGGAAAAACTTCAAAAAGCGGGACCCGCTTACAGGCAGTTTATGGAGAACTTTGGGAAAGCACCTCTGCGTAAACGACATCAACCTGTAGTTTAATTACGACACTACTCGAAAATTATTAATTACTATACCCCAATAATCGCAACACCCCGACGAAAGCCCAAAGGCCTTACACCGGGGCGGAAAAACAGCACGAGAACCACTTGTTGCCTTGTTCGAAGCCCGTGGTGGAATAGCCTTAAGCAGTTCAAAGCCAAGCGACGCCGTCAAGAAGGAAAACTCATTTTTGAGCCCAAAACTATCATCCGATGCCCACATGTTATCAAGGTTTAGCCTGTGCCAGAGGAGGTGTGGTAAAAACGTTCGCTCCCTCTCTTTCCTGCTCACACAACTGACTCTTTTTAGCGACTTAATTTGCTTCCAAAAACGGATCGATGCGACGGAAGGTGTTCTACCTAAGCGACCGTAGACATGCACATGTTTAGAACTGCCCCTTTACAGGCGGGATTTTAAATTTGAAAACGAGACCTAGCGCCAGTGGGTAAAATATAAATTATTGAAATAAATTGCAAAACAGCTAGCTGGCATGCTTTGTAAACGTACTAACATCACTTATCAACAGGCGACGTTTCTAGCAGATTACTGTCTTGTACCGCTAAATATTTGACAGTTGTCAACGTGGAGCAGTGAGCATGGGCGTAATTTGTTGTATACGCGTAATTAGTGTTTTACTTGTACGAAACGGTTCACAGAAGAACGGCTGTGACTGCAGCGCCGCCGTCCACATAGACATATTAACATTTTAACGGTCATACAGAGGGCTGCCATACTCTCAGAAAGAAAATAATGGACAGAAATATATTCATTCTATTTTTATTGAGATGTAGATGGCCGATCATTATGGCTGCTATTAGAGCTTTTCTCACTTTAAATTTTGCTGTAACAAAATCCAATCAAAATGGGCAACAGAATCAAAGTTTGTTTTCCATAAATCTAAGTAATTTACGCAATATTCATAAAAATGATCAACAAATAAAAAAATTTCTCATCAAACCCTTCTTGATCTTGAAGTTTATTTAATAATTGTTTAGCACCAAAAGGTATAAAACTTTGCCTTTTTCTCTCAATAATTTTCAGTTCTACTTCAGAATACGGAAAAATGCCACCGATTAACTCGGGAGACGATCGGGGTCAACTCACCTTCGAAAAAAAAACTAAATTATAGGGCGCCAAGTGCTTCCAATTGATATGGTTCCCAGAAACGTCTTAAGCTAATAAACCAGTAAGTAAACAAAGAAAAATATAACAGTGAAGCTCAAGTCTAAGTAAAATCCTATAATGATAACGCATTCAGAGATAGTGAACAATCAGAGGTAAATAACAAATTGTCATTACTGGCTTACACAAACCTTCAACAACAACTAAATATCACACGCATATATCACATGTCATGCAAAAATAGTGTGTTTTCATAAATTGGTAATTACATCCAACAAACCATCAAGACACTATCTTCGCTGCTGAGTTATATTCGAAATGTACTATATATTAGCAGTACCAAACCGATATTAAAACTCGCTTAATTTGGACAATCAACCCGCTTGCTGAATGAATTTAATCAAAATACAACTTCCCAAATAATTTCGTAATATAGAACGAGTTGCAGAAGCCGCGTAGAGTATTTGGGTAGGCGCTAGGCTTGCATTGAGGAGCCTTGGCGATTGGAATCGGGCTCGGTGAGACCATTCACAGTTGGACACCAAATTAACTGTGCTTTACTCAGAACCACAGACCTAAGAGATGGGGTAACAAGGTCAACACATTACCATGACACACACATCACACAACGGTTGCTGCGCAAGCACAAAAAAGACACGTTCTAACATTGTATCCCGAATCCGGGGCAAGTTGAGCATTGTACCGCCAGATACAAAAGCATAAAGCACCAGCGTCTACGCCGCAAGGTAAAATGAGGTTATCGATAATACATACATACAATGAGTTGCTTAGCATTCAGACGCCTGTAAGTTCGCTTGTCAAATACAAAACATGAACGGCTAGAATAATAACCCAGCCTGCAAATGTATAAACTAACGAACTAAACTTAGAAACGCTTGTGCAAATTATTTCAATGCCCACTCAGCTATCAAAATGACATAAATAAGGTATAAAATTATTCCTGAAAACCTCCCCCAGCAACAGCTAGCGAGAGAAAATTATTTGCAGTGTTAAACATCAATTACAATACATCTAAACGGTAAAGCCAACTAAATCAATTAAGTAATTATTTGAAACCAAATTGTTTTGCAACTGGTGGAATTTATTACATTAAAACGTCCAAATACTGGAGACGTGCGATATCCGCAAAAACAGAAATGCAGTGGTTGGAAAGAACATCGCATTTGCTTCCTCCGAGGCTGGATTGCTGCCCCAAAACTCACTCTGCGATCAAGATTTCTACACTCGGGATATAGCAAGCTTTAAAGACGGGCACCTGTCCTACAACGTTCTTAAAGCTTACACACCATCAGTAAATTTTGACACCGAGCCCTGTTCAAGAAAGGCTAATTAAAGCATACAAAAATTAGGAAACGAGCCCATACAAGATCCGTGCTCTTAACAAATCTGCCTTTCATTCACTTAAAAAAGATCATAGCACCTGCCACGTGCTTTTAGGTTAGAACTGCATCAAACGACTTCGGAAGATTTTCGAATTATACAACTGCTTCTAAAGGATTTTCGTCTCATTAAAGTCGAGTTATCCACACAAATAAGGCGAAAAGGTGCGCCCTTAGCACGATAAACTTAGAATAATCGAGCAGCGACTTCTACACACGTCATCACTTCAATCAAAGTTATACCAGAAACGAGAAATTTTCGAACGCGACCTAGCGGTTGTCAATCACATTTTCCCGTTCATTTTCAACAACGGTTGCCTACTTACTAGGAGTTCAAATTAATTGAATTTTTCACTAAAAACGGTTTCACTCTCCACACAACTGCTAAGTTTTTTTTTTTCTAATTATCGTTGCGAGTATTTTATATCTAGTAACGCTCTCTCTTTGTAGTTTTTGCCTTCTGTCTTATGGACTTTCTTCAAGATGAGAGTTGGTGTCCTTCTCTCATATTATTTGTATTATTCTATGCATTCTGTTTGTCAGTTCTACTCTTAACTCATTTTCACCTCTTTTTTTAAGTTTTTATCGTCTTTATAATTCCCCATTTTGTTGGTGGTTCTATATCTTCCTCGTTTAATGCAACAGCTGGTTCTCCTTCGTTCTCTATATTTTTGCTTTTTTTAGATTTTTGATCTGTTATTTGCAATCTATTCGTCTTGGAATGCTGATGTCCAGTATTCTTTCCACCTATTGGGTGGTCTGTCTATAGATGGTCGAGTTTCCGGCTTCCCGTCTCATGCTATTTTTGTTATTTTACTGGTTGTAATTTTTATTACATGTTGATTCTATTCCTTTCTTCTTTGTCTAACCCATCTGACAATATCTGCCGTGTTGTACTGTATTCTTGTTGCATTACTCCTGATTTTGTTTCTCAGTATGTGTCCCGTTATGCTACGAAGTATTTTCATTTCTGTTACTCGTAGCGCTTCTTTTGTTTTTGTTGATTTATCTCTGGTTTCAGCGAAGTAGTTTATAACTGGTCGTACACAGGTTTTATAAATTCTTGATTTTGCGTCCAAATGGAGATACTTGTTATTCCACATAGCTTGCATCAAGCAGCCCGATATTCTCCCGGTCTTGCTAATGTTGTTTCTTAATTCTGCAATTCGGTTTTGATTTCCTGTTATTTCGGTTCCCAGATATTGGAAGGACATAACTTGTTCGACTGTTTCATTGTCAGCTGCAAGTGTACATCTAATGGGGTTTAGCTATCACCATCGCTTTTGTTTTTGGTACGGATATCTTCATGTTGTATTTTTTGGCGTTTCTGTGGAACCTATGTACAAGTATGATTTTATATTAATCTTCTCTGGCTGGTTCTGTTTTCTTTTTTTGCTCTATGATTAGTCGTATTTTCCCTAGTACCAAATTGTGGTCAGAACCTATATTGGCTGATGTTAATGCTCTTACGTCTATTACTTGGGATGAATGACCATAAAGTCAACTAATTACAGAATGGTGGCCACGCGAATCACGCTCAATGGCAAGGCCGCAAACAAATGGGACGACGTCATGGAATGTCTATCTACAACGCAAATACAAAATTGGAAGGAAAAAGTTAAAAACCTCATAATATTATGGCAGATAAATAGTGAATAAAAGCAAAAACACACCAAGCTGCAAGAAGAGGGAATGGAGACTAACCCATACTAAAAAATCTCTAAAGGACTTTACTCTGAACTTCCCTCACAAGTGGAAGTTGTGACACTAAATATTTTGAAAAATCAAAATAAACTAGGGGTAAAAATCTCAACGTTCCTAATAATACTAAAACAATAAAAGTAAACACTTGGTAATGCAAATTATATTAATTTGCAATTAAGAAAAAAACATTGTAAAGTGAATATCTGAAAAAATCTCGCAAAGCAATTTTTCACTATTACAATACTTTCTTCGTCTTTTAGATGAGGATAGTAAAAATGGATTATGAACATGAATTACTTATCTCAATAGTATTTCCATGAATGTTTGTCCGGTGCATCGAAGAGTGTTTCTCCACTAGTCACATGCAATTTTCATCTTATGTATTATATTAATAAAGAAAACCTAATACTTTGGTCTCTCAATCAACCAAAGCATATCCATGAGCAAAACAAAAAATTACTATATGGTTTGGCTCTTCCACTTTTGGGATTATCAAGAAATATTTTTAAAGCAAGATAATCACACACAACAGTAAATCATCTGTGGTAATACGATAAGTACTTCGAATTTAACGGTTTTATTGCGAAAATTTGTTGCTTAGAAACAAATTTGACTTTTGACAGTTTAAATAATTTGTCAGCGAAGCGAGAGTATTATTCTGTTAAAACTCATACGATGTGCAATTTCTTTAGGACGTTTTTGTCTATTTAGGTAAATTATGCAGTTATTATCATTAGCAAAATAAAGATAAATTGGGAAAATAAAGACTACTTGAACATCTTTGAACAATACTTGTAATTTCAAATATTTTATTCCAGATATAATACGGACAAGAGTGTGCAATATATTCTATACATAGTGCTCATTTTATCCTTCCAGCGATCAAAAATAAAATTGATTGCGGGAACCTATGAAAATTATAGCCACTGTCTACACTGCACTTTATAAAGCTACATTTGAGCTACTATGTTATTAGCTTATGTGACTTTAACATTCTAATAAATATGCAAAAATAGGTAATTTGTCAGGTCATTTTGGTATTTTAAATAGCCACCTAGGCTTTAGGGCAGCGTGCCCGTATGCTAAACCCTTTTAGTTACTTATTTGGCTCCATCGCCTAATTCCAGAATCATGATTTTGCACATATCTGGCCCCAAACGCAGTATTTCTCGTCGGTTGGAGCCCCCCTCTGATGGCGCTTTGGCAGCCGAGCGCTATCGCTCGCAAGAATTCCGAATCTTCTAGAAAACACGCCGTTGCGGCGTGCTACCATTGTCGCCGGAATTAATTTGTTTTATTTTATCGCCTCGCGATTGGCTGCCGAGGTTTAGTCACGTGGGGACGCGACCGATGTGACCTGTGGCAGCGCTTCCCTCTGGGCAGTTGATCGCAGCCCGTTGCAGAGAGCGTACGTGTGGTGGTTGTGTGTGAGTTTCGAATTGTTTTTCGGCGTAGCGTGGGTGCTTCTTGAGCCCAGTTCCTGCTCCCGTAAGTAAGGGATCGTGCCCCTTCATCTCGACCTTCGAGGATCTGTCCCGCAGAACGAAAGTGGCCCATTTTTCGTCGTCCAGTTGTACGCGTCCTGACGCGTCTCACGTCGCCATTATGGCGAATGTCCACTCATCCCTATAGCCGTCGAACATCGAATGTACCTGCCACCTAAGACTGCAGCCTGTCGCAACTCAACTGTACCAGGCTCCCCAACCGCCTACATATTAAGGTATGTGTCTTTGAACTGATTACCGCTGTGAACGCGAGTGTACCTGTCCCGCGGAGAGCATTAAGCTCCGCGTACGAGCTGTATTGGGACGCCGCGAGCGAGCCCGTCACATCTCTTGTGCCTACAGGCACTGTCGTCATATTTGTACATTCATTCCAAATTACAGACTGTCTATGTTACAAGTGCTACTTTGTTCATTACTGTTTGCTGCATAAGGCGTCGCGCCCGCATATTTGTACATTCATTCCAAATTACAGACTGTCTATGTTACAAGTGCTACTTTGTTCATTACTGTTCAACATCTGTCGCTAGGTTTAGAGCGCGCGCCAGCTGGTGTTTTCTTAGATATAATCTATTTATAGATATAGGGCGACGCACTCCGCTGCCCCATTGTAACCCGTGAGTCAATACATGATTTGTTAGTTAAGAGAACTATTGTTTTGTTTCGACTTGTGCATGTTCTGTTTCAGATAAGCGCCCCCTTCAGTGTACTGATTATTGTGCGACGGGACGAGGGAGCTTTGAGCGTACAGGTGGGTGAGACAGCTGCGTAGTCGCGGTCGGATGGGCACCTAATTACAATCTTTGCATAAGGCAATCTCGAAATTGTTATTTGACCTTGCAACTCTTGAGTAATCCTATCGACGGAGTTTTGCATGCTTCGCTCCCGTCTAACCGTCCAGGCCCGGTTAGTCGGGTTAAGACAGGCTTGGTGGCGCCCTCATGATTTTGACATACCCTATATATATATATATATGCCGCAACACGCTTGCCCAGAACGTATCGTGTGACTCACGCCCGACTCCCTGAGCGTTCCAGCCGTGGCCTTTAGCCTATTTTTAGCCGATCTCAGGGCAAGTGTGCCAGTTTTTCAGGACTGATTCCGTGGTGCGATGCTCACCTTGGGTGGGTGTCGTAAAGTTCTTTTAATACCGTAACAGGCTAATTTTGGCTATCCCAACGTGTGGCCTTGTTTTTTCTGATTTTGGTCTTCTCGTTAAGCCCCTTCGTTGTGCGTCTTAATTTTGGCGCCCAACATCTGTGGCCTTGTATGTTCGTTTTTCTTATTAAGCCACCCGTTGTCTGCCTAATTTTGGCAGCCCAACGTGTGGGGCCTTGTGGGGCCTTGTGGCTCCTTTGTTCTCGTCAACGCGCCTAATTTTGGTGCTCCAACGTCTGGAGCCTATTGGTGCACGACAACGCCCGACCTCATTTTGGGGTTTTCTTTTTTGCGTTGTGTGTCTTAATTTTGGCGGCCCAATCGTTGCTTGTTGCTGTTATTGGACTGGAGTAGTCTCGTTAAGCCCATCCGTTGTGCGTCTTAATTCTGACTCTTTAACGTCTGAGACCTTGTTTGTTTTTTTTTTCTCGTTAGGCCACCCGTCGTCTGCCTAATTTTGGGTTATTCTGACGTGTCGCCCCTTGTTGCGTGACAACGCGCGACCCCATTTTGGATTTTTTCTTTTTTTCTCTTTCTTTCGTTCCCGTTTACGGTGTGCGCCTCGATTTCGGGCGCAGTACTGTCTGTAACCATTGTTGGTCGGTAGTAGGCTCGTTAAGCCATTCGTTGACCGCCTAGTTTTGGGATTTGCTCTTTTTCGCTTGTGTTCGGTCTTTTCGCAAGGAATATGGACAGATAGTCCCGTTAAGCCATCGGTCGTGTGGAAGGTAACAAACCACTTTTTCCAGATTTCTCCCGTCTTAACCGTCTACGATTGGTTCGGATATCTGACGTAATTGACTTACCAAACACGCGCTAACGTTTTCCTTTTTATACGACGTATAATATAAGTCGTTCCTTTCCCGTTTGTAAACATGGTGCTAAAGCTACATATTGAACGTCTGCTTCGCGCGGAGGCTGAATACGAGTTGAGAATCAGAGGCCGTGACGCTTCCGGCACGGTTACCTTGTTGCGCTCCCGGTTACACGACGTATTGAGAGAGGAGGGACGCGCAGATATGGATACGCGACCGACGTACCCGTATACGTTCGTGACGGCCGTGACAACATTGATTAGCGAATTAGAGGAAAAGATTCCGGTATATTTAGCTAACCCGACTAAAGAAGTAGCGGCTACGATCGAAACAAAATTTTATCACGGAATGAACCGTCTGACGAATAGTTCAGCTATAACGGAGGAAGAGCGAGCGCTCAAACAAAAAGCGTTCGCGGAATTATCACTCATACGTTCAACCTACGAACTTAACCAAGTAAAGCTAGGGTCGTCTACGACCACGGCTGAGGAGGAAAGCGCCGTAACGCTGCCATCGACGTCCGGTGTCGCACCTACCATTACCGTCGCGACGACGACTACGACTACGACGGCGGCAACTATGTCGACTCCGAGTTTTGTTTCGCCGATGTCGCGTACGATCTCATTTAAGGCAACCCCTGTTTCGAAATGGAACATACAATTCTCAGGTGACCCGAAAGGTCTGTCGCTCAACGCTTTCATCGAGCGTGTTAACGAACTCAGAGTGGCCAGAAACCTTACCGAAGAAGAGTTGTTTATGCAGGCCATCGATTTGTTTTCGGCCAACGCATTGCCATGGTATCGCGCGAATAGAGCGACCCCTAACACGTGGCAACAGTTAGTCGATTTATTGCGTCTAGAGTTTCAGCCTGCTAATTATGATGAACGGTTGTTGGACGAAATTAGACGTCGCACGCAAGGCCCTACGGAAAGTATGGGCATTTATATCGCTATCATGCGCACAATGTTTTCGCGCCTGACCGAAGCGGTTCCCGAGGAGAGACAGTTGCGTATTTTGTTGCATAGTATTTCACCATTATACCAAACCCAGTTGGGATTGACGGAAGTCCGGTCGATCGACGAGCTAGCGCTATACGGACAGAAGATTGAAGAACGGCGCTATGCCATTGAAACTTACGTGCCACCTTCTAGAAAGAAGTCTGACTTAGAAACAGACTTGGCATACGTCGAGGTCGCGCCTATCGCGGAAACGTGCCCAGTTGATGTTGTCGAAACGCGTGACGTTAATACTCCCGAGAGGAGGAACCGAGAATCGGCACCCAAGTCAAGCATGCGGTGTTGGAACTGTAGCGAACCAGGCCATAGAGCCAGTAGGTGTCCGCGACCCCGCGGCAAGAAATTCTGTTACCGTTGCGGCAGACCTGAAGTGACCGTAAACACTTGTCCCCGTTGTCGAGCAAGAGATAGGGGACAGGGAAACGACCCCGCGAGACGCTGAACAGTCGAGCAGTGTCCTCGCGCGTGTTTAGCAATTCGACTAAATTTATGAAGGGACTTATCGAGGAGCGCGAGACCAAATTTAAGAAAAATAAAGTCATTCTCGATTACGTATTAGAAAGGTCATCTGATGACCGTCGGCCGCATGTGACTGTTGAAATCATGGGTTTCGAGTTGTTAGCTTTGTTGGACTCAGGAGCGAATCGAACGATCTTAGGAGCTAAGGGTTGGGACGTGTTGCGTACTGTAGGCCTGCACATAAATAAGAAGCTGAGACCCGTTTGCTCAGTGGCGAATGGACAGACCGTAACCAGTCTAGGTACCCTGCACTTACCTATCCGTTTAAATAACAGAGTGGTAGCTATCGATGTTTTAATAGTTCCGGAGGTTCCGCACACCCTAATCCTAGGGATAGACTTTTGGAAGTCAGTGGGAATAGTCCCAGACATGTTTCGAGGGGAGTGGGAATTCTCAAAACCCGGCTTAGCGGCCATTGATACTCCTACCGGTAATTTGCAATCTATGTTCGACCTGAACTCGGATCAACGAGCCCAATTAGACACTCTCGTAAACCGACATTTTACTATCGCTAAACCCGAACTCGGCTGCGCCAAGTACGTTCAACATAAAATCACTACTAAGGCGGCACCGGTTAAACAAAGGTATTATCCGGTCTCTCCCGCAATGCAGGCGCATATCGATGCTGAGTTGGACAGTATGCTTAAATCAGGCGTTGTGGAACGTTCTCGTTCAGCCTGGTCGAGCCCGATTTTACTAGTTAAAAAGAAAGATGGAACCTATCGTTTCTGCGTTGACTTTCGTAAATTAAATAGCGTCACCGAGAAGGACGCCTACCCGATACCTTACGTGTCTTCGATTTTGGATCGTTTACGCGATGCCCGGTTCATGACGTCGCTTGATATCAAATCCGCGTACTGGCAAATTGAAATGGAAGAGAAATCTAAGGAACTAACGGCCTTTACAGTACCCGGGCGCGGTTTGTTTCAATTTACTCGCATGCCCTTTGGGCTCCATAACGCGCCAGCGACTTGGCAACGTTTCGTCGACCATGTGTTGGGTCCCGAATTGGAACCTTACGTCTTTGTCTATTTAGATGACGTGATTATTTGTACCCCGACTTTCGAAAAACAAGTCGAGATTCTAGACGAAGTATTGCAGCGACTAAACGACGCTGGTTTAACACTGGGTCGTGATAAATGTCATTTTTGCCAACCGGAATTACGATACCTGGGCTATGTCGTTAACGCCCAAGGACTTTTAGTCGACCCCGATAAAGTTTCGGCGATTCTTAACTTGCCGCGACCTAGAAACGTTTCGGAGATACGGCGAGTAGTCGGCATGGCATCGTGGTATCGGCGTTTCATACCCAATTTCTCAGCCATTATTGCTCCGCTGACGTCGTTATTGAAAAAGTTTCAGAAGTTTGAGTGGACCGAGTCATGCGAAGTCGCATTTACAACCATCAAAAATTGCCTAGTTTCGGCACCCATTTTGTCGTGTCCCGATTTTTCTCTCCCGTTTATCGTACAGACGGACGCTTCCAATGTTGGTATCGGCGCCGTGCTGACTCAGACCGTTGATGGCCAAGAACAGGTCATCTGTTACATTAGTCGGACTCTTACGAAGCCTGAGCGTAATTTTTCGGTTACGGAACGCGAATGTTTGGCCGTCCTGTGGGCCATAGAGAAGTTACGTCCGTATTTAGAAGGCACTCACTTCACAGTCATTACTGACCATCATTCACTTATCTGGCTAAATAATCTTAAGGAACCCACTGGGAGACTCGCCCGTTAGGCTGTTCGTATCCAACAATACGACTTTACGATCAAACACCGGAAGGGAAAAGACCACGTTGTCCCGGATGCGCTATCCCGTGCTATACCCGAAATAGATGTAGTCTCAGTCGTCGGTTCTGGAGAACCCGAGGCCGGCGTTCAGGCGCCGAACGACAGTCGAACTGACCGTTGGTATAGGCGCATGTGTACGCGCGTCGTAGAAAAACCATTCAAGTATCCGGCGTGGAAACTATCGCGAGCGAAATTGTTTAAACATGTTAACGTAAAATACCCCGAATTGGACGAAGGCACGAGTTGGAAAGAGGTGGTTCCGAAGCCTCAACGTGCCGAGATTCTTCGCAAAAACCATGATGAACCTACCGCAGACCATTTAGGCATTTATAAGACCTACGGCCGTATCGCTCAGCAGTATTACTGGCCTAAACTTAAGGCGGATGTGACCCGTTACGTTAACCGTTGCGCGACGTGCCTAGCGCAGAAACCCGAACAAAAACGCCCGGCCGGCTTGATGTGTCGTCACCCCGTGGTGGATAAGCCGTGGCAAATGATATCTATCGACATTGTAGGGCCGTTGCCCCGTTCAAAGAAAGGCTACGTATATATTCTGTCCGTGGCTGACTACTTTACCAAATTTACCCTTTTCTTCCCGTTGCGTACCGCCACCGCGACCGCGGTGACTCAGAAAATTGAGAACGATGTTTTCTTGCTCTTTGGAGCACCTCAGTACGTCTTGGTTGACAACAGCGTACAGTTTCGCAGTAGAGAATTCCGACAACTTACCGATACGTATAAATCACGAATTATCTTTAACGCGCATTACCATGCCCAGGCCAACCCCGTAGAACGCGTTAATCGAGTATTAAAAACTATGCTAGCGTCGTACGTGAAAGACAACCACCGGGAGTGGGATAAATATTTGTCAAAAGTCGCTTGCGCAGTGCGTACCGCAGTACACGAAGTCACCGGCATGACCCCATATTTCGCCAATTTCGGCAGAGAGATACAGTTAGAGGGGACGCGCGCCAATAACCCCGAGGAGGTAGATGTTTCGGAACAAATACGAGTAGAGAGTCGCGAAGACTTGTTACGACGGACTCCCGCGTTAAGGTCGGTATATGAAGACATAGTCAAACGACTAGACGTGGCGTACAAAGCCTCCAAGGCGACATACGATTTGCGAAGGCGCTCGGCTCAGTTTGCCGTTGGCGATACCGTCTGGCGACGAAATTACGTACTTTCCGATGCGGCGAAATATTTTAACGCCAAGTTGGCTCCGAAATTTATAGGGCCGTTTTATATCAATCGGCAAGTTTCGCTTGCCACTTACGAGCTGTCCGACGAGACCGGTGCCCCGAAAGGCACTTGGCACGCGAAAGACCTAAAACCCAATCCCACGGACGTTTAGGCTACTAGCGCCCGTTTTCCTTACCCCCCCCCCTTTTTTTTGTAGGCCTTGACGGCCATACCGCCGGCTTAGAGCCGTATCTTCAGTAGTACCTGCCTTTCCCCGAGCTTCCTTGTTGTGGGAACCCCACAATGCGCCGATCCCGTGACGCGCAACGTGCCCTCTTCAGGTGGCTTGTGGGACAGGTTGCGAGGGACTTCTCCCTTACCCCCCTCCCCATGTTCTTTTGGAACGGTTGGTCGGAAGTGTGCATGGGAGTAAGACGTTCTATTGACCCGATCTTGACGAGCGCTAACCGCGCTTTTTTTTTACTATTTTTACGGTTTCAATTTGGAACCCCAAACCCTCCTTCTCTATGCTCTATCTTTATCTTTCTTTTCCCCTTGTCACTACTATCTACCGTGTCCCGGCGACAACTACCCAACCCCGTTGTTCTCTTTCTCTTTCCACCTTCCAAAACCGCACTGTTAGGCGACCGTCATGGACCCGGTGTTAAGGTCCAGTCGGCGTTTCTTGGCCGTCGCCGCAGTGCGTGCCACACCCGTTTCGGGTCTGGTCGGTTACCTTTTTTTTGGTCGTTTTGGTGGTCGATTATCGACGTGGTTTTGCTAACCGTTGTTGTGGCACTCCTATTTTGGGAGGGGCAGTCGAGCCGGATCGGCAAGACTGTCCTCAGTCTGCCTAGTCTTTGCCCGTTTGGTTCCCCGAGGGGGCCAGACACAAATCGTTTTGTGGACCCCTGGCGGAGCGCCACTCCTTTGGGACAGCTAGTTTTCTTGTCGCCCGTCTTCCGTGGTCCGGGGAGTGAGGGCTAGCCATCAGCGAACCGCCAGGTCCTACCCAATTTTCGTATTTCCACTGGCGTATCCAGTCTTTCTTCTTCCTCTTCTCTCTCTTCCCTCCTGTCGTACCCTATCTGGTGGCCAGTGTGCGTAATTCCTTTGGGGGGTACAGCTATCGTATCAGCGTTTCCGGTCGTTTGAGTGCTCGTGGCGCCGCAGCCAAAATGCCCCGTTGATTTTAAGAGACTTCGGGGAACTCTCTTTCAAGTAAGGGGAGTGTCAGGTCATTTTGGTATTTTAAATAGCCACCTAGGCTTTAGGGCAGCGTGCCCGTAAGCTAAACCCTTTTAGTTACTTATTTGGCTCCATCGCCTAATTCCAGAATCATGATTTTGCACATATCTGGCCCCAAACGCAGTATTTCTCGTCGGTTGGAGCCCCCCTCTGATGGCGCTTTGGCAGCCGAGCGCTATCGCTCGCAAGAATTCCGAATCTTCTAGAAAACACGCCGTTGCGGCGTGCTACCATTGTCGCCGGCATTAATTTGTTTCATTTTATCGCCTCGCGATTGGCTGCCGAGGTTTAGTCACGTGGGGACGCGACCGATGTGATCTGTGGCAGCGCTTCCCTCTGGGCAGTTGATCGCAGCCCGTTGCAGAGAGCGTACGTGTGGTGGTTGTGTGTGAGTTTCGAATTGTTTTTCGGCGTAGCGTGGCTGCTTCTTGAGCCCAGTTCCTGCTCCCGTAAGTAAGGGATCGTGCCCCTTCATCTCGACCTTCGAGGATCTGTCCCGCAGAACGAAAGTGGCCCATTTTTCGTCGTCCAGTTGTACGCGTCCTGACGCGTCTCACGTCGCCATTATGGCGAATGTCCACTCATCCCTATAGCCGTCGAACATCGAATGTACCTGCCACCTAAGACTGCAGCCTGTCGCAACTCAACTGTACCAGGCTCCCCAACCGCCTACATATTAAGGTATGTGTCTTTGAACTGATTACCGCTGTGAACGCGAGTGTACCTGTCCCGCGGAGAGCATTAAGCCCCGCGTACGAGCTGTATTGGGACGCCGCGAGCGAGCCCGTCACATCTCTTGTGCCTACAGGCACTGTCGTCATATTTGTACATTCATTCCAAATTACAGACTGTCTATGTTACAAGTGCTACTTTGTTCATTACTGTTTGCTGCATAAGGCGTCGCGCCCGCATATTTGTACATTCATTCCAAATTACAGACTGTCTATGTTACAAGTGCTACTTTGTTCATTACTGTTCAACATCTGTCGCTAGGTTTAGAGCGCGCGCCAGCTGGTGTTTTCTTAGATATAATCTATTTATAGATATAGGGCGACGCACTCCGCTGCCCCATTGTAACCCGTGAGTCAATACATGATTTGTTAGTTAAGGGAACTATTGTTTTGTTTCGACTTGTGCATGTTCTGTTTCAGATAAGCGCCCCCTTCAGTGTACTGATTATTGTGCGACGGGACGAGGGAGCTTTGAGCGTACAGGTGGGTGAGACAGCTGCGTAGTCGCGGTTGGATTGGCACCTAATTACAATCTTTGCATAAGGCAATCTCGAAATTGTTATTTGACCTTGCAACTCTTGAGTAATCCTATCGACGGAGTATTTTGCATGCTTCGCTCCCGTCTAACCGTCCAGGCCCGGTTAGTCGGGTTAAGACAGGCTTGGTGGCGCCCTCATGATTTTGACATACCCTATATATATATATATATATATATATATATATATGCCGCAACACGCTTGCCCAGAACGTATCGTGTGACTCACGCCCGACTCCCTGAGCGTTCCAGCCGTGGCCTTTAGCCTATTTTTAGCCGATCTCAGGGCAAGTGTGCCAGTTTTTCAGGACTGATTCCGTGGTGCGATGCTCACCTTGGGTGGGTGTCGTAAAGTTCTTTTAATACCGTAACAAATTTAAACCAAAGTTATACATTAAATTAATAGGTAACATTAAAATAACATGTGGATAAGTTAAACAAGATGTTTAAAATTAATTGTAAACTTTGTCAACAAAAAGCATGCTATAGATTAGGCAAATTTTATTGTTTATATACAGGGTGTCTACTTAAGTTGGCGCCATATGGAAAACTTTGTTATTATAAGTTTTACGAAAAAAAGTAATTCTTTATAAAAATATCTGCTTTCGAAAACAATAATATTCAGCTATTCACATTTGACATCGAATGTACAGGGTGTCCACAAATTTAAAAAGTTTGATATGAACTTTGCTTAAGAAAATTTGCTTTAATCGGTGTATAGAATGCCGTCGCCATCTTGAAATAGTTGTAAATATTATGTAGTGGTAAAAAGTGTCATCATTAGCTACAGAACGATTAACAATGAAATTTATTTAGGGAGACCATGGAAAATATGACCACTGTCTACATTGCACATTATAAAACTACATTTGAACTACAATTAACTGCAGGCACGGATGGGACCATCGGGAGCTCGGGACATTTCCCGAAAGGCCGGTCCAATTGGTCCAATTTGGGCCTCGGTCTTTATAAATGTGACTGAAACGTTTTGTTTCATTTGTATAATTTCCATTTACTTTGGACAATTAGGTATATGTGACAATTTTTGAAAATCTGGATTTATCGAAAATTAAATATAATTGTACTTCTACTGCCGGTCAACAACCTTTTGGATTGACTAAATCAGAGAGGTGAGAGGTGTACCTTAGCCAAGCTATTCAAAACTGTTTGCTGTATCACGGGGATTCCCCTTTTGGTTACGTAGTTTAGTGGGCGTCGCTTATGAAAATCGCAATAGAAATTATTTTCCTTTGCGAAAAAATTAGTGAGTAACCGTTGCGCAAGTTAGACCAAGCTTATTTTCTAATAACGGAGTGATTGTAGTTTTTCGAGAAGTTGGAAGTTTAGTTTGTTTTAAAATTAAAATGAATAAAGACAATAGTAAAAAAGTCAAAGGAGGCGCGGAAAAAATACGCGAGACAAAAAGAAGCAAAATGAACGAAGAAGCAAGGAAGTGCATATCTCTGGACACGATGTTTTTGAAACCTATCTCGAAAACTGCGGATAGTGTTTCTGTAGTGCATTCACTTCAAAGTATACAAGAAGCACCGACTCATATCGACACTCCGGAAAAATAAAGAAACTGTGAACGAATTCTGTGAAGTTGAGGTTATAGCTGCTGTAAGTAATAATGCTACACCCCAAATTATATGAACGTGAGCAAGAATCTTCAGAGATTGAGTTTTTTGAGTTTAACCACTTTGAACGACCCAATGTAAATGAGTTACATTTTTTTGAATGCCACCCTCAGATTCCTAAAACACAAGAAAATATTCCATTTAATGTTAAAAAAGCTTTTGTTCGATCGAATAAAAATTCCAGACAGTGGCTTACCTACAGTTTTAACAAAAACGCCTTGTTCTGTACAACCTGTTTGGCTTTTGGGGATACCGGTGAAATAAACAGTTTTACACAAGGTATGTCCGATTGGAAGCACGTATATCAAAGAATTGATGAACACGAGAGATTTGTAAACCACCAAAAAAGTTCTGAATCGTACTTTTTATTTTTGAAATGTGAATACACTTTTATTCAGCGAACACCTGAAGCAGCACAATAATCAAGTAACAAGTAATCGTAAAATATTAGAGATTGTTAGTAATGTAATTAAGTTAATTGGCAAATGAGGTCTTTCGTATCGTGGGAATCTAAATGAATCAGCCTATTCGTTAGAAGATGAATATTTGAATGTAAAAATGTTGAAATTCAATCCACATGCTACTCCCAATCAGATAAAACAGGAATTAATTAGTTTTGAAAATAATTGGGGCAAATTAAAGTTATCCCTGGAAGAATCGTAACAAATTAATTACGATTTTGTTAACTGTAATGAAGAAGATGATGACATATCCACTCAAGAAGATTGCATATCCGCTCTAGAAGCTACTACGATTTGTAAAAGCTGCCAAAATTGTTCCATTTGCTGTTAGCTCATCCAAAATGTAACATGTTCTAAGGCGCTTACTCTGTGCTTTCTTTAGTTTATCAATATCTTTTAACACTCCCCATATCTCAAATGTCCTGTTGAAGGTCGTTTTCTATTCTAAAATGTATTAAGACTCGACTGAGAAACCGGTTATCTAACAAGAAGGTAGAGTCGTTTATGATTATAAACCTCAAAAAATCCATTTTAACAAGCATTGACAATAAAGATGTGATTAACTCCTTAGCAAATACAAGCACAAAAGCCGTTATTTATTAATTTCATATTTTACCAAATGCGCGAAGTCAATTTTATGCAATTTTTGAGTGCTTAATTCATAATTATTCGTTCCTAATAATTACTTTAATAATGATAACAAAAACCATGTTACTGTTGATACTATACTAGGCGAATTATAAATAAACAATTATAAAGTTTCATCAGGTCAACCTCATTATAAAAGCCATGAAAGGGAAAAAGTATGTATTGGATTCACCCCAAAAATTCGAAATTGAGTTTTCAACAGATCTTCACGTTTTAGAGTCCCCTGAACCCAAAAAACATGTTTTTGTTCATTGGTCTGTCTGTCTGTTTGTCTGTGTGTCTGTGAACAGAATATCTCAAAAACGAAAAGAGGTATGGCGTTGAAACTTCATATATAAGTTTTGTGTACTATTTAGACGCGACAGCAAGCTTTTGAAGAAAATCGAATAACCGAAAGTATGGCGTTTACTCTTGTGATTTTTCAGTTTTTTTCGATTTTTTTAAAAACGGCTCTAACGATTTTTTTCAAACTACATTTTTATTACATTTTTAATGTGTATTGATGGGAGATAGGTGATTTTCCAGTTGAATACTTCTAAAATGAGTTTCTTTTTTCTATTTTTTATTAACTCTTATTTTAAATAGAACACCCGGTATATTATTACATTTTTGAATTCAACTTAGAATTTTAGAAAAATTTGTCTCTTGAACTAACGCTCTATTTTGTACCATTTTTGTAGAATATGTAATTTTTTAAAATTTTTGGATATGCTTAAAAATTAAAAATCAAATTTTTAGCTAATTATAAGATCATTGTAAAAGGAAATTGTCTGCGTGCATCAAACTAGATTTTTTTACTCGTTACCCATTTCATATATGTCCAATTACTTACAAATAAACATAAGTTTTTAAAATGTTCTGTGTATTACTCTAATTATTTCAAAGCTATCAAGCTTTTCTGGCTGATATAAAAATATATTTTGCCCATATATACCTTGGGCCGGTCTGGGGCCATTTCCCGGGCCGGTGAACCCCAGCCCATCCGTCCCTGATTAACTGTATTATTAATAGTTCATGTGAATTTGACACAGTCTAATAATCTAGACAAATATGCAAAAGAATGTAATTTAAACCAAATTTATAGATTAAATTCGTAGGTAGTATTAAAATAGCAATGAGATAAACAAAATGTCGAAAGTGAATTTTAGAAATTTCAGAAAAATTTGACAATTCTATGTCAACAAAAGCATGCTACAGATTAGGCAAGTTTTATTGTTTTTAATGGCTCCCGAGATCAAGTTTATTTTTGATCTCCTTGTACATACAGGGTGTCCATCTTATCATTCCCTCTCATGGTTTGCAATTAGGCAACACATATTACAATCCAGAGGCAACTTATTGCAAAACCAGTTTTTTTGTAAAAAAGGATCACTTAACAAGGGTTAAACTTTTACCGATAAGTTCTTACATGTATTGCAGACCAATCCAATTTGATTATTTTTAATCACGTGAGTCAGTTTGACAAATCAGATCACACTTGAAGAGACAATTTTTTGTGAAATTAGTGATCCAATGAAATTAACTCTTTTGTAGTCATGTGTGCAAAATCAATCAATTAGATTATCCTTACATTGAAAACTACGCATGGGTTGTTCTCACTTTGTGTACAGTGGTCAGTTCAGGTTGCTATGTTTTCGCAATGAAGTATTTTAATATGTAATATTCTTTTCATAATTGCACTTCCACTAAATAAATGTAAATAAATAGTTTCAAGGGCAAAAAATTGTCTAACCCTCGACCATTGATAAATACTTATAATTTTATTACAACTTCCTCAAGCAGGTTGATTTTAGGCAACAGCCCTCCGTCGCTGACGTCGGGCTGTTTCCAAGCAAGGTGCTTTCGGAAACTGCAATAAAATTATTTCGTAACTATCACTGTCCTTGGGATATGATCGCTGAAAACGACCCTAGGGTGATTTTCAATCACCATGGAAACTACCTAATTAAGATTCAGTAGTATCCTATGACAAGTTGGTGGCACTGTAAATCTAAGTCAAATTCGAGATTAGCAGGTTAGGTTTGGCGTCAGTCTGTGTCAAAACTGATGCAAAACTTAACCTGATAACCTCGAATTTGACATAGACGTACAGTGCCACCAACATATTATAATGAAGTGTCAAATTAATTTGTCAGAAAAATGGCTTCTCGCTAAAAATTATTAATTTATTTAAGAACTTATCTTCCCGAATTCACCACGGCCAGTGATAAATCCTTATAATTTTAACAAATAATATCCTTCAAGTGAGTTACCTTTAAGAAATAACCCTCGGCTTCGCCTCGGGTTATTTCTAGGCAACGCACTCACTTTCTCAAAATTATTGCGGGTGATTATCACTTCCCTTGGTAAATTATAGCTGATAAGTTCTTACATATATTGCAGACCAATCCAATTTGATTATTTTTAATCACGTGACTCAGTTTGACAAATCAGACCACACTTGAAGTGAAAACGAGCCCAGGGTGATTTTCAATCACTATGGAAACTACCTAATTAAATTTCAGTAGTATCCTATCACAAGTTGGTGGCACTGTAAATCTAAGTCAAATTCGAGGTTAGCAGGTTAGCTTTTCCGTCAGTCTGTGTCAAAACTGACGCAAAAGCTAACCTGATAACCTCAAATTTGGCACAGACTTACAGTGCCACCAACATAATATTATTATAATGAAGTGTCAAATTAATTTGCCAGAAAATGGCTAATTTATTTAAGAACTTATCTTTCCGAATTCACCGCGGCCAGTGATAAATCCTTATAATTTTGACAAATAATATCCCTCAAGTGCGTTGCCTTTAAGAAATAACCCTCGGCTTCGCCTCGGGTTATTTCTAGGCAAGCACTTTCGGTATGTTATTTGTCAAAATTATTGCGGGTGATTATCACTGCCCTTGGTAAATTATAGCTGCAAAGTAGCCTGTTGATTATAAAACGCGTTGCTTATTTTCAGACCTACAAGAAGAATAATAAAATGGGCAGTCTGTATATCGCTTAGAAAACTTTTGCTTATTAAGGGTTGTATTTAGTTAACCATCTTGCACCGTGGAATAGTGAAACGCTAACTGGGATATCTCGCTTCACAGCAGTATGATTAAAAAACTAATTTAAGGACCATTTAGAGCAACCTTTTCTCCAACGGGCTAAATCTCGAAAAGCTTTTTTTTTCATAAATGTGGATGATATCGCGTTACACATAACACATGAATTTTAATTGATACTGCCCACGGAATTCATCTTTATAAGTTTTTGTCCTTTTGCCCCGTTAAATAAAAGTATTTTATTGACCTACATACATCAATCTATTTTTGCGTTCCCTGCAGTGACGAATTAATTCAGTTAGCGATTAAAAAATTTTCTATTAATTTTGTTAAAATTCCGTACAAATATAGGCAACACCTTAACCAGGGCTATGTCCCGGCAGCATATACGTAATCTGCAGACGCATAAGGTATAGCCCATCACATCGTTTATTCCGAACTCTTACAGCCAATCAAAACAGAAGTAAACTGCAGACGTGTTGAATTATAATATGTCTGCACTTTACATACGTACCGTGACCACTATTTTTTCTTATTTATTGTATCTTGAATTGATAAATAGATAATATTATTATTACTGTGTTTTTTCTTGAAATGTTCGGTTTAGTCCGATTAAACGAAGTTTTGGTCAGGTCTAATTAGATTCTATCATTTAATTTTGATATAAGAATTTTCTCGCGTTACTGCATGTTTCTAATATGACTGCTTTTCGGGCAAATTTCGAGTTAACAGCGATCACTATGCAAAAAAAATAATGTGTACAGCACGTATGAAGGCAACTTTTTTTATTTATTTGCTTGAACATTCGGACTTCACCCTCGTTAATAAAACTGCAAATTCGTGAAAAAAGTTTGATTTTCATCAGTAGTTGTACAATATACTATTGCACAACTGTCATTAAAAATCAGCAAAATTATTTTTATGTACTAAATATAACTTTTATTGATTTGATTATAGACGTGGTAGACATTTTTCAAAATAATCATTTTAGTTTTGACATTTGATTAGAATACAGAAATCCTTACTAGTTTTTTTTTAATATCGAGCTGTCGAACAACTGAAAATTATTGATTTTCCTTAGTTACCTGACAAATATTGGTTTACTAAGTAGTATTTTTAACACGTGTTAAAAGTGTTTACTTTTAAGGTGATCTCTCATAATATTTAATTTTGACGTATGTAAGTGTAGTTACCTGGAATAAAAATGTCGTTTTTAATGACAATTGTACAAAAAGTGATTTTTTTGCCAGAGTAGTAGTTTTACGAGGGTAAAAATTACTTTATCTACTTTGCGTTCGTACTACTTCGCCACAAAGCGATGCTATAATAAAAATACTAAAAATTTTCATTTTTTTGCTTAAAAAAGTGGCAAAGTAGATAAAATACTGTATGATACCTCGTTTATAAGGCATTTTGTAGCACTTACTCCTTTAGGGCACTCCTCGCTTCGCTCGTCGTACCCTAAATCCGTGCGTGCTACAAAATGCTTCTTATAAAACTCGTATCATAATATACTATTATCTTACAGTAGCGCCTATTACCATACATTATACCACTGTTTTCAGTGACTAAAATGAAGTTTTATTCACAAGTGAGTTTTCCTTATTTATACTACTGAATTGTTGGTAGCACCGTCAAGCTATGTCAAATTCGTAATTTTCAGGTTAAGTTAACATTACACCGTGGTGAAAAATAAACAAAATGGAAAGTAAATATTGATAGTGAACAGTAGCTGCGTCCACACTAGTAACTGCCACAAACATAATTTTTATTTGAATAACAATAACTTAACATAGGCGACTAATTATAAATTTAGTTCGCGACATATTCTGATTGCGCAAACTATTTAGGCACAAGAATTGCTACTGTAAGATAAAACGTCGTATATCACACGTGAGCGAAATGCCATTATAAGCTCGTGAAAAAAAAATCCGCACTGGCAAATAATGATGCATTTCTCCCACTTATAATATAATCTACCATTATATTTGTGGAAAAAATAACATTTACTTCTTGCGATAACATTTTTCGTTCGTAAAATTACCATGACACTGCTCGTGGTCAAATCTTCATCCCCCGAAAAGAAACTATACTTTTATCTTTTGACGAAAAATATGCTATTTACGTACAGTAATGTCACAATGCGATTATTATAACATCGAAAACAGTGCTATAATGGAGTATATCAAAGCCCAGTCTTTGTATTGTTATTTTCATATCAAAAACATTGAAACGGCCTATCTTGTTTCAGCCAACTGACAGATTGTCATATTTATGAAATGTCATAATTAAAAGTTTTCGATTATTTTTGTGGAAAGTAAATAAAATTAGTGTATTATCCTCGTTTAATAATAGTATATTAAAAATACAAGTTGCAGAAGGCATCCATTCAAGCACGATTTTGAAATTCCGAAACGAGCCGCATAGCGGCGAGTTGAGGAACAAATGAGTGCTTGAAGGACCTTCTGCAACGAGTGTTTTATACTATTTTTTCTATTTTGCCGCTTTATACCATTTTATAAATAAAAAAATAAAAATGTTTTTTATTTTGCCTTTAGAATAACTCCATGCTACCACCCAAATGACGTCATTTCATAGCGACTTATTCTAACACTCAAATGCCGTTATTTGGTTGCTAGAATGGAGTTATTCTAAACGCAAATAGAAACAAAATCATTGCACCTCTCGTTCTATTGGAGCACTTCTCGCTACGCACGCAGTGCCCCAAACCCACTCATGCTACAATAGGCCCTCTTATTAAATTAGCATAATAATATGCTACTCCTAGGACAGTGCAGAAAGTACTTACTTTCTGCACTCGTACTTTCTGCACTCTCATGTAAGAATGCACGCTATCTTGGACTAACTCTTAACATTGATGTTAAAAATAATTCACTTAGGACACTAGTTCAATAAATAGTTATTTTTGTATTTAGAACCCAATAGTATATTGTACAACGAGTTACGAAGCCATACTGTTTTTCATGAATTTGCAAATGAGTATAACAGGTTGCT
This sequence comes from Agriotes lineatus, assembly GCA_940337035.1. Lineage (NCBI taxonomy): Eukaryota > Metazoa > Arthropoda > Insecta > Coleoptera > Elateridae > Agriotes > Agriotes lineatus. Next base: position 80,337 of record CALNHX010005025.1, read on the forward strand.
TTCATATGTGTTACTCACGTTATTTTTTGCATAGTGATCCTTGTAACTCAAAATTTGGTCGAAAAGGACTTCAACAACTGGACGTTTTAGAACGTAAAAGTAGTTTGCGTCCTGTTGTGTGTGTCTGTATTGTGTGTACGAAAATGAATCGCTTCACACATCGAAAATAAAATGCAAATGTCACCTTTTTTACTGTTTTCGACAAATTACATTTTGTAAGCGCTAAATTTGCTTAGATACAGCTTGTATTTGTATATCTATCGGCATTTTTTCGGTTTGTAAACTTTGGTTGGTCGAAAAATCAACTACCTCTTATTAGTTAGATTTAATCTAACAGTTGTGTCGTTTACAAATTTTTACTCGTAGCCTTCTGGGAGCATACTTTCCATATTTAAGCAATTTATAGTAATTTTAGCCGGCACTTTAAATAGTCTTTTCACGAACTAACAACTAGTTCTTTGACTACGAGGAAAACAAGGTATAGCATGTCAAAGCGAAACCACTGAGTAAGTAAACTGCAGACGTCTAATGCCCCTCTGTGTCTGCACTTTAGATAAAATTTCATTGGCTCCATATTAATCAATTACCGATTGTAGCCGAACAGTTCTCATAATACCTTATGCGTCTGCAGATTACGTATATGCGTCCCGGCAACCACCAGTTGTTAAACAACAAGCGTATTACTGATAAGAGAATAAGAGGATTATAAGAGGATTATACCTTTCTGTAAACTGCAGGTAGAAAGTTACTTAGCTTGGAACGCATTTGCTTTGATCGGAGTATGGAATGCAGTCGTCATCTTGAAATATAGCTATAAATATTATGTAGTTTTAAAAAGTGCCCTCATTAGCTAAAAACGATTAAAAATGAAATTTATCGTGGAAGATCATAAAAAATATGACCACTACAATTAATTGTATTATTAGTTCCTGTGATTTTGACGCAGTCTAATAAGCTACACAAATATGCAAAAGAATGTAATTTATAGATTAAATTGGTATGACTGTCCACTTTTGACATTAGCCTGAAGATGGTTTAATATATAAGCAGGACCGCGCCAGCATCAATGGCCGCCTGTGTGCAGAACCAAATTTGCCGCCCCAAAATTTACATTTTTGTTGTAAAATATAAATTTTATGTAGTACCTACATACCTAGTTTAACTGTAACAAATTAAATTAATTTAAGTGAAAAACAGAAATTTTAAAAAAGTTTTATTAACAATAAAATTTACAAAAAAAATAGTGGAATAAAATCCTTTATCTAATAGACTTGTCCGTCCGTCCATCCGTCCGGGACGCTGTTTCAGCAGCCAAACCGGAAGAGATAGAGAAAAAAGTTATTAAAGTTATATGTTTGGAATGGTCATATCAGCTTAGGAACCGAATTTCAGTCACGTGACACTTCCGGTTTTCGAAAAATCACAAAAAAGACCATTTTTCAAATAGAACGCGAATTAAATAAAAATGTTTCAGCAGCCAAACGGAGCTGCGACCCTCTGCGCCTTAAAACGTCGATCGGTTAGGCAACCACTTTGACACCTTCAAGGTCTGGGTACAGTTTTTATTACGCGTTCTATTTGAAAAACGGTCTTTTTAAATGAGACATTTGTCTCACTGGATTGCTAGTTAATAAAAAAACAACAAAATTTTAGAAAATTATAAAAAAGCAACTTTCCTAGCTTTTTTCTCCGAAAATTCTTTAATTACTAATTCTAAATCGATGGAATCCATCGTGTCGCTTTCTATTGCTATTATAGACAGATTATTTAATCTGTTTTGTGACATTGTGGATCGCATATAATTTTTAATAATTTTTAGTTTGGAGAAAGATCTCTCACCAGACGCAACTGAAACTGGTAACGTGAGTAATATTCTAAGAGCTATTGACATATTTGGAAATGATGCTATGAGCTGATTTTCAAAAATATATTCAATAATGGACTGGGGCTCTAACTGATGCTTTTCAGCTGAAGTAGGTTTAAGATGTAATTTTAAAGATTTTATCTCTTCAAATAATTCTATTTCATCTACATCTGATTCCTTTCTAGAATCATCAGTTAGATGAAGATGTAAATCTTTACAACATTATAATAGCTCGTTTTCCGTTAAATCAAACATATTATAGAGAAATCCAAACATAGTATCGTATCTTGTTATTCCCTTAAATCTGTCTCTTAAAGACGATAAAGTTTGATCTAATATATTAAAATAAACGTTAACTTTATAATAATTTTTTGGATCAATAATTGGTTTATAATCAAATTGTCTGGGTTTTCTTCGTGGTCTAACAGACTGAACAGCAGGGAAATTAGGTTCAATACCGAGTTCATCCGCAAGTGTATTAGCGTCAGTAAGAACATTATTGAATTCTTCATCTGATCGAAGAGCTAAGAAAAAATCTAACAAATTTTTAAAATGCTCTAAGCAAGTTTTTATATTTATAGTAGGATTTTGCATCATCGTGCTCAAAACATTAATTTTGATTAAAATATTGTACCAAATAATTGTTGAGCACAAAAATTTATAACTCTGAATTTTTAATGCCAAAGATTTCGCTTGATATGAAGCACTGTGGTCTTGCACGGATAAACGATCTTCAATTACTTCTACCAATGCATCATATTTGCCCAATTTGGTAACGCAGGCGCTTCACAGCCTCTATTCTACTAGACCACCGTGTATCACTAAGTGGGTTTAAATTTAAATTTGTTGTGTGTTTTTTCAGAATTGACCATCTTTTTACCGACGCAGAAAAAAAACAAATAATTCTTGAACTATATCAAAATAACCAGAAGTCTCAAAAGAAACTTTAGCAGCATCGTTCACTACTAAATTTAATGTATGGGCTGTGCACGGCACAAAAAATGCTCGCGGCTTTATTTAAAAAAAATTTTTTTTTGCAAACCATTATGTTTGCCGCGCATATTTGCCCCATTATCGTACCCTTGGCCACGCATGTCGTAAATATTTAAATTCAACTTTGAAAGTAAATTCATTAAAAATTCACTTAAACCTACTCCAGTTGAATCATTAATAGGACAAAATTCTATAAAATGCTCCCGTATTTCAATTTTTTTTTGAGGACTCATTCAACATTGTAAATCTAAAAATTATAGACATTTGTTCGATATGACTAATATCCAGTGTACAGTCAAGAATAATAGAATAGTATTTACATTTTCTAATTAAATCCAAAATATTATTTCTAATTTTGTTACCAATGACATCTATTATTTCATTCTGAATTTTGTCCCCTAAATAATTTACCATTCGTGTTTCATCTTTTTGTGACTTTTGAGTCCGAAGCACATGTTCTGACATAACAGAATCAAACTTTGAGATCATCTCAACAGCTTTTAAAAAATTACCGTATTGCTTTCAGAGAATTTATTAGATTGCCCGCGTAAAGCAAGACACTGTCGTGACAAATATTGTATTATTAAAATTATTCTCTCAATCACAGCATGCCAGTGCTTTGCTTCTGCATTCAACAAACGTAGTTGCGTCTGGTTTACAGTTTGTTCTTTTGATAACAATTTTATAAGTTCTAACTGATTTTTAACATTTGCATTGTATCACTTTTTTCGTGCCTTGAAATCAATAGTGACAAATGCTGCCAGTCAGAAACACCTTCCTTATGCGAAAAATTGTTTTTAATTTTGCCAAATATTGTACAACAAAAGCAATGAACTGCATTATTTTTTATTGGATAAACTAACCACGGTCTATTAATTTCTTCTCCATTTGGAAGAGAACGGTAGAAATATTTTTTCGAAAACCGTCGACCATTTTCATTAGTTGGGAAATTAAATTGCGTTACCTGAACAGGCCCTCTTTCTACTAAAATTTTTGTTAATCTTGTTGATATTATCTCCGGCCACTCTCCAGGATCATCTGAGGTTGCTGTGTCCTGCTGCGACTGCTGTGAATCTGATGAGCAGCCAAATTTCTTTAGTTCAGAAAGCCTTGATGAGGATGACGTGCTGGCTTCTTCAGCGTCACCAACTTCTCTTCTCTCTGGTTTTGGAGACTCCGAGTCAGATGAAGTCACCTTCTCTTCTCCAGATTCGGAATCTTCCCTCATAATTTCTATTTCGACTTCTTGGACGCACGGCTCATTAAGTGGCCCGGAAAGAGAACTAGAGCTTGATTCTAATGTTTCCGCTGACACATTTCCTGGCTTCACATATTTTTCTAAAGTATTGGCCAGTTTTTTCTTTTCTTCTTTTTTTGTAGACTTTGTTTTCGATACTGAAAACCCGACAGCCTTTTCGTTTTTCTGTTCTAGAAAAATTATAACAATTTTATTACTTAATACAATTTAAGAATATGTAGGTAACTATCTGTGTATTGATTGATATATGATTGATATGTATGTAGGTACTTACCATATTTATAACTTTTCTTCAACTTTCATCAAAACACAATCACTAACAAAATTAATTTTCTCTACTCGATCTTCTCTGCAGCCAATTCAAAAATTAAATGACCAAATAATTATCATTGCACCCATATTACCACAGCATTAATGTAAGCATCATATAATATTATATTTCTTAAAATCAGCTTTAAACAATTAGGTACTTACCGACAAAAGAGATCGCCGACACCCCGATCAAAAATAATATAAATACCTACTTCATAAATACGATATGTTTCACAGTCAATAAAAGCCGCCAGCCGCCAGTTTTCTGAAAAGTCACGTTTTGTTGCTTCTGATAAATATCCGGCTTTTTTGTAATCATTGCATAAAGATGCATGGAAAGCGTTCCTTCAAGTTGGCTTCGTTTAACAATTAGCCGCCACGGAATAAAAACTAACTTCGAGAATTTACATAAACAATAATCCATGTAACCATATTATCAGGTGTTCATTTACACAATAAACATTTTTTATACCTATATAGGTACATATTTTTGAACTTCTAAAATTTGTAAAGTAAAAAAAATGTACATTTTTTATTTATTTTTTTTGTAATTTGTATATAATTTTTAAACCTTTTTGGCCGCCCCTGAATTTGGCCGCCCGTGTACGGTGCACACATTGCACACTGGCTTGGCGCGGCCCTGTATATAAGCCGAAACATGTGGCGTATGTACAATATATGTTAATTTTTATGAGGAAGACAGTGTTTACTTTACATTAATTTTGGTATGTAACAATAACATAACATGTGAATTAAACAAGACTTCGAAAATAAACTGTAAACTAATAGCTATTTGTGCAACAAGTGCTAAAAGTGGACGTTTATGCACGAGACATAAAAATTATGAAACGAAGCCAAAGTCTGAGTTTCATAACATGTCTCGTGCATAAACACTTTTAGCACGAGTTTGCACACAATATTTTTGCAACGGCCTTAAATTTACTGTTATTAATCCATAAATGTAGATTTAACAAAGGTTTGCATTTATGGCAGTTATAATTTATGCCATAGTAAAGAGATGGCCTTAACACGCAGGTGACTGTTTCTGCAGCTAGTAGCTGTCAAAATTAGTTATCAAAGGTAATTATAAATGTACACATTTTACTTTATTTATTACATAATGCTTTAATTATTTAAAAAACACTTTATCTCTAACAAAAGAAATAACTACAATAACTTTACAACCTCACTTTGAAACAAATCTTTAGCTCCTGCTATTTATTTCGCCATTTAGTCACTTCCGAGCCAGCCTGTATATTTTCACTTGAGTTATAATTCGCTGTATTTCAATCGATATCAAATCATGTTTGCGCAAAAGTCTTGGTTTTGGTTTTTCCGATATTCACTTGTTATCTCTCCGCGCCAGCGAACAGCTATTCCGTCGTTTAGCGGGCATTCTATTTCTGCATTCGGTTGAAGTAACTTGCTTCTACGAAGGCATTCCCGCGTACTACTGCACCAATTATTAATTAACTTCGTTCCTGAGCTGATGACTAAAATCGGGTATGTCTACGCTACTTGTTGATATTCATTTTAGTAATTTCCCGTTTTTTTATTAGCTTTTTGACGATAGCCGTTTTTAGACGACTCTTTATTTGGGTTTCCTAATTAACACCCTCATCAATAATTTGGACCCGCAACTCCTTTCTGGAATGTCATCTTGAGCTTGCCAAGTGGTACAAGGAGCGTCTATTCCATTATCAAATTCGGCCACGAGTTCGAGATTGCTGTCGGCTTACGTTAAGCTAATCCTGGACCAATTCAGTGCCTGCCGGCAACGTTTTTTTCACCACCCAGGTTAGTCTTGTTTCAACTTTTGTTGATAACCACGTCCGCCTATGAATTGTTGGCTGAATCGATTGTAACGACGCTTCCGATTTACAATTTACAAATTTAAACTAGGCTTTACACATTTAAAACGTAATGTATTGATTGTTCATAAATCTATACTTTACAAATTTAAAACATAATGTATTAATTGTTCCCAAATTTACAATTCACAAGTTTAAAGTTTTGCTAAATGAATACGTATTAAAAATTTTGTAAAAAGTGCCCTCACGCCATTTTACTATCATTACCGAGATAACGGTTAAAACATATGACAGTGGTAAGCTTACTCCTTCATTGAATTGCAATCATATTCAATCCAAGAGCCCAAAAGAGGTTCACATATTTTTTGTGCGTGCTGCATTTTCATCATTAGTTATATACTGTATTTAAACTTTGTGATAAACAATTTACAGACCTAATTAAGATGTTGCAAGCAACTATTATTTATTAACCAAATAAACCTAATTGTTGCTGTAATTTTATTTATTTCTCGAAATCTGTGATTTCTGGCGCCCTGTGTTTTTTTACTATTATTAAAAGAGCTTGCAACAGTTCAGCTGATGATAGAAATCTGCGACCCAAGGCCACCGAATTTGAAGCTAGCTAGGTCATTGCGGTGAGTAAGAACATTTCAGAGCTACCGTGGTGTATAAATGATAAGGGGGTTGATCTGCGATTATACTACCATAGATTATTATTAGTAATCAATCGCAGGTTGGCTTCTTTATTGTTTCAACTTTCAGTTCGAAATTCTAAATCCAACACCAGCTGTTTACTTTTAGCACATGCGCTAAAAGTAAACAACTGATTTTGCTTTTAAATAGTTATTAATTTGACATTCAATAATTTCATTACTGTTTCCGCAGCAGACTATTCTTCAAAAATTGAAGCTTAAATATGAAACTTAGTGTATAGTTGGTTGCCAAAAATTGACAATAAAACAAAATACATATTAACAAAGAGCATATGTATGCTCTTTGGTATTAACACGTTTTTTTAAATAAAAATATACATAGCTCGTATGTATACAAAAAAGAAAGTTTTGCTGTATATCGTACATTATTATTGTAAGAAAAAATTAAGGTCTTGAACAATAATACCAAAAAGGGTTTTATACTCTTTGTTAATACATTTGCTCCTTATTTTATTCAATTCCGAAATATGTTAATAAAGTTTTCGTTTAATTACTTAAAGTTAAGTTAAGTATCTTACATACCTAACAATTATTATAAGAAATTTTAAATAAATTCATACTGAACTAAAATTTCTTATTTTGCTAATTAAAACATTCTTTTAAATCTAAGCTAGCTAGTGAATACATGTACTTAAACAAATTACGTTAGTACATTATTCTCTGCAAAGCAGGCCCGGATTAAGAGGGGGGCCCAAGGGGCCCGGGCCCTGGGCCACCCACCAAGAGTGGGCCTCCCACCAATACAGGGGTAAATATCACAAAACAAAAAAAAAGGGTGGTATTTAACAGTCTACCAAATTTACCCAATCTTTTCGTACAAAAAAATACTTTGTTACGGTATTAAAACAACTTTACGACACCCACCCAAGATGAGCATCGCACCACGGAATCAGTCCTGGAAAACTGGCACACTTGCCCTGAGATCTGCTAAAAACAGGCTAAAGGCCACGGCTGGAACGCTCAGGGAGTCGGGCGTGAGTCACACGATACGTTCTGGGCAAGCGTGTTGAGGCATATATATAGGGTACGTCGAAATTATAAGGGCGCCACCAAGCCTGTCTTAACCCGGATAACCGGGCCTGGGCGGTTAGCCGGGGCGAAGTATTCAAGACACTCCGTCGATAGGATTACTCAAGAGTTGCAAGTTCAAATAACAATTTCGGGATTGCCTTATGCAAAGATTGTAATTAGGTGCCAATCCGGCCGCGACTACGCAGCTGTCTCACCCACCGGTACGCTCAAGGCTCCCTCGTCCCGTCGCACAATAATCATTACACTGAAGGGGCGCTTATCTGAAACAGAACATGCACAAGTCGAAACAAAACAATAGTTTCCTTAATTAACAAGTCATATATTGAATCACGGGTTACAATGGGGCAGCGGAGTGCGTCGCCCTATATATATATATTATATCTAAGAAAACACCAGCTGGCGCACGTTCTAAACCTAGCGACAGATGTACAGAATAAACAAGATAGCACTAGGCGCAAGCCCGTGCAAAGATACAGTCTAAAATTCGAAATGAATGCGCAGCATGTGGGCGCGAAGCCTTATGCAACATACAGTAATGCAAGCCCTTGTAAATAGAAAAACGGTAATTTGAAATGAACGCACAGCATGTGGGCGCGACGCCTTATGCAACATACAGTAACGCAAGCCCTTGTAAAATAGGCAGTCTGTAATTTGGAAATGCGGGCAAATATGACGACAGTGCCTGTAGGCACAAGAGACGTGACGGGCTCGCTCGCGGCGTTCCAAAACAACTCGCACACGGAACTTAATGCTCCCCGCGGGACAGGAACACTCGCGTTCACAACGGTAATCAGTTCAAAGACACATACCTTAATACGTAGGCGGTCGGGAAGCCTGGTACAGTTGAGTTGCGACAGGCTGCAGTCTTAGGTGGCAGGTACATTCGATATTCGACGGTTATAGTGATGAGTGGGCATCCGCCATAATGGCGACGTGCGAAGCGTCAGGACGCGTACAACTTGACGACGAAAATGGGCCACTTTCGTTCTGCGGGACAGATCCTCGAATGTCGAGATGAAGGGGACGACCCCTTACTTACGGGAGCAGAAACTGGACTCAAGATACACCCACGCTACGCCGAAACAATTCGGAGCTCACACAACCACCAAACGAACGCTTTCTGCAACGGGCTGCGATCAACTGCCCAGAGGGAAACGCTGCAACATGACACATCGGTCGCGTCCCCACGTGACTATATCTCGGCAGCCAATCGTGAGGCGATAAGATGAAACAAATAAGTGCCGGTGACAAAGACAGCCAATGGCGAGGCGCCCAACAAAACAAATAAGTGCCGGTGACAAAGACAGCCAATGGCGAGGCGCCCAACAAAACAAATAAGTGCCGGTAACGAAGACAGCGCGAGGCCTCGCAGTCACACCAACAGCGTAAATTCTAGAAGGTTCGGAAATCCTGCGAGCGTTAACCCCCGATTGTCAAAGTACCAACAAAGGGGTGCCCCGGATGACGAGAAATACTGCGCTTGAGGCCAAATATGTGCAAAATCATTATTATGGAATTAGGCGATGAAGCCAAATAAGTAACTAAAAGGGTTTAGCATACGGGCACGCTGCCCTAAAGCCTAGGTGGCTAATTAAAATACAAAATGACCTGACAACTTTCGTTTCCCAAAAATACTAAATGCTCACCAAAATGAAGAAAATACATAATCTTAGAGCGACAACCAAATATTGACATCATGCTAGTATCTTATATTATTTGTTCCTAAAAATAACTTTTGTTGGCTAAAAATGTTAAATATTCACCAAATTTTATTCCGCATTTAATTCTTACATAGTACCCATATATTTAATTTTCGTCGGTGTCTTATATTATTTAGCAGTTAAAAAACTAATTGTTTAGCAAAAATACACAATGTTTACTATATTTTATACCACATTCAATTTTAAAAGTATAACCAGATTTATAATTCTTGTTAGCTTAAATATCACTTATAAGAAAAATCTATCATGTTTTATTAGGTCTCGTTTATAAATGGGGACATCAAAATAAGTCTGAAGAATTCTTGGGAATAAATCAATATACATATATAAAAATCCAACACAAAATTCACAAAACAAAAATGAAAATGAAACTTATTATGTGTTTTCATACGGCAATACACTGGTTACACTCACTGTAAAAGCTACCAAGCACAGTGTAAAGCCTGCAAGAAGTTTGTCTGGAAGCGACATGGAGAGATGCGCGAATTTATTTCATTTTTGGAGTAACAGAATAATTATTTGACGCACAAGTAGTCTTTTCGAGAAAGACTAAATATAAATGGATATTGAATATTTATTATGTACAGCACGGAAGCATAACTTGAGCGTTCTAAATTTGGTGAACATTTAGTATAAAATCGATAGACATATGGAATTTAAAATGTAAGCAATGGTAAAACAATACGCAACATAGGTAGCTATTTTAGTGGTGCTGTTCTCATTTTCCGAAGTATAATAATTTGGGTTTCATTAAGAATTTTTGATGTTCATTAATTTTTTTGGTGGACAGCGCTAGGGATGTATGGTTTAATTTGGTGTACATTATATTTGACCCCAAAAAAAAGTACATGCCTCTTTGCTGTGAACTGCTTATAATGATAGGGAACATTTAACAAAAATTTCCATACATTCTGTCTTACTTCTCTAGCTTGATATGAAATGTAGTAGTCAAGCTTTATATTTTAAATTAGTTAAAATTATTGAAAATCATAAAAAAGTTATTGTACTGGTGAACTAGCACGTTCTTCCAACAACATAATAATGCACATTAAATTTTGTTACAATGACTGATAATTTACTAATTTACAGCAGTTATAATTATTCACAATTAAATGTTTACTATGTTTTTATACTTGAAAAACACAAATTGCATTATGCTAAATGTCAGATATACAGCGTGAATTGGACTTTAGTGACATCATCAGCGATTTTGCAGCACGAAAATCAAGGAAAGTGCCTGTAATGGTTATAACATTATTCAATCGCTGATTTGTAACATATTTATGTGTTATTTGTGTTATGTTATACTATACTTTAAAAAAATCTGTAAAAGACTTTACGCAGAACTTCCCTCGTCGACATTGTGACAATAATAAATTTTAAAAATCAAGTTAAGTTAGGAGTAAAAATATCTTCACGTTTCTAATAAATTAAATACATTTTCAAATAAAAAAAATTATCCCGCTCGGGTTTGAACCCGCCGCATCTGCAGAGCGCCCCAACATAGAGACCCTATCTGCATCGATCAAGCCATCTACGCTACCAAGCCGCTTTAAAATAAGTCCGGCGCGCGCTGCTCTTAAAGAAAACGCTGTTATTGTTGAAACGTTTTTACTCTTTTGTGACATTATCCTCTATCGGTTGTGTCTTATTTTCGACAAATGTAAAGCCTGACCTATGTGAAAGTTATTACTTCCTTTTATTTCAAAATCAACACAAAAATAAACAAAATTTTATTTTTTAAGGTGCTCACCCTGTATATATTTGTATGAAATTGTACCGGTTTCATGCAAGGTATATATATAATATGTATGCAAAATATCATCTTCCTCGGACAAATAGTTTTTGAGCTATACTGCCAACAGGCAGACAGACAGACAGACAGACGGACGGACGGCAGACAGACAGACAGATTGACGGAATTGAGAAAACCTCTTTTTCGTCATCTAGGAACCTTAAAACGTGAAGATCTGAAAAAATCTCTTTCAGACGAGGGAAGTAAAAATCGAATAATTTTAACTGAATTTCTCTGCGTAAATAAATTTTGTAAATAAACTTGTGTTCGTTTCATTTCGTGTTTTTGCATTACATATTGCAACACCTTGAAACAATGGGCCTCCCACCAAAATGGGCCCCAGGCCACCCACATCTTAAATCCGGCCCTGTTGCAAAGATCCACTCGTTTTTTGTGAATTACAATTTATTAATTAATATTTTGTTTATAACTTTCATTTAAAACCGTACAAAATATGAGAGTAACTTGAGTGGCGCCGTCTAGCGGAATAACTCGAGCGTTAACGGAACCAGCAAATCAGACAAGTTTTTCCATCTTCTCTTTATACACCGTGGGACTGCAGTGTTTCCAAGGCTATTACTATAGTAACAGATTTATTACTTTTTACTGGCGCCTATTACGCTATTACTCTTAAAACAAAATGTATTACGTTTTGTAATTTCTATTAACATTCTATTACGTTTTTGTTAAGTTTCTTTTTTGAGATATTATAACAAAATTTGTAGCCTCCACAAACATTCACCTGCGCGTCAAGGTCATCTCTTTATTATGACATAAATTATAAATGTCATGAATACAAACCTTTGTTAAATCGACATTTATGGATTAATAACGGAAAATATAAGGTCGTAGAAAAAATATTATATGCAAACTCGTGCTAAAAGTGTTATTGCACTCGACATGTGATGAAACTCAGCCTTCGGCTTCGTTTCATAATTTTCATGTCTCGTGCATAAACATCAACTTTTAGCACTTGTTGCATAAATAGCTATTAGTTAAAGATTAATAGATTATATGAATTCATGTTATTTTTAATAATAAAGGGACAATTTAATACTATTACCTTGTGCTTGTAAAATGTATTAAACTTTGCTCGGCATGGAGCAAAATGTATCCGCCCTTGTGTAAAGCGTAATTTTTTTAGTATGAAATGCAATCTAGGGAAAGCATTGCCACTAGAGTGAATTGTGTTGGTACATACGTTTCTGGTTATTATTTTTGCAGTGAGGTTAGGTTTCATGTTGACATCTTAATTATTTTAAATTGTAGTTCTGTTTTTTATAAACTAAAATTATTATCAGTTTAATACCTATCTAGTTAAAACTCATTTATAAAATCAGAATTCAAGTTTATAATACGCACAACTAAAATTTAAAATAATTAAATGTCAACCACTCAACATGAAACCTAACATCACTGCAAAAATAATGTACCAACACAAATCAGTCTAGTGATAATGCTTATTGCCAATTGTATCCTTAGAATTTCGCTATTTGCATTTCAGTATAAAAAAAATTGGACTATATAACTTTCCCTAGTTAGTCTACAGAGGCCAAAGACTAAGTTCAAAAGTTAACGCTAACATAAAAAACAGATGATTTTGACTAATTTGAGTAGAATTTAAATTATTATTAGTCTATTACTCAAACTGCCAAGTCTATTACTATTTTTAAATTTCTATTACGGAAAAAAATCAAGGGTTGGCAACACTGCGTGGGAGTGCTAGTGTTGGTGTCGGTATTACAGAAAACTGTTCTCCGCGTTCTTCAGTTTGAATTTTCATAATCAACAGCTGTTGTAACGTGCGTTTGTATTATAGTCGAGTGTTAGTTCGTTAGGTTTAGATTATAAGAGAATTTGCAGTAATTTTAATTTTTAATGTTATTTCATCAAAATGTCGTTTTCTAAGGCCAAATTACACCGCTTCAATGATGTTCAAAGTAAGTAAAAGTGCCCTGTCTTGAGTTATTTGAGAAAGCTGCAGTTTTAAGAACGTTAGATGTTATCGCTCCCGCCAAGACGATGCCAAGTTATTGAATTAGGATAAGACGTTTAACATTTTGTTATTCCTCATTGCTAAACCCGATCTTATCAGAAGTAGTTTTCATTCAATAATCTGTTATCAAGTTGCATGTGTTTTTATTTTGTTCTTTATTTTGTTGATTTTTAAACAATCGCCAACTTGCAGGCGGCTTGAAAGGCATTAAATTGTCATTTTAGTACTGGTATAAGCGCTATAAACTACTAAATTGTTGCTTTCATGAATAACTAAACTTTTAACAATGTATAATCGTAACGAATGGGTAAATTAAATTAGTATGAGTGTGATTTTATCTTTAACATGAAAAATAAGTATCACTATTTATTGCAGATTGCACCCCGTCTCCCGCTGATTATAATGTTAAGTTGAAATCACATGTAGCAGGAGCAGTCATTCCAAAAACAGACAGGTTCTCGGAACTCCGCAGCCCAGCTTCTTCGGATAATGGTTCTTTTATATCTACTGGAACTGCACCCACTTTCCGAACTGTAAGTCGCATATGCATCCGCTCTGTTAAACTTCAATGTTGGACTGGCCCGCTGGGTCAACGTTTCATAAAACATTTAATTTAAAGCAACCCAGTTGGAGTCCTGGAGTTATTTAACAATTGATTTATTGCTAACTTCATAACAAACAAAAATAGAGAATGGCATTAAAAATGCTTCCAACAAATTCATTCTATTAAAGACTTGGGTGATATGGCTTTATCATATTAGGGTGCTACAGTGCTCAAAAATGTCATCTCTCTTTATCTACTACTGGTTATTGTTTCTGATATATCGTTTGTGTTGGATAGTGGTGTAGTTGATTGCCATCTTGCTGATCACGACATGGTTTTCTGTAATATTAGGTATGTTCGTTTGTCCTGCTCTAAACTGCTCTGAACACCTTAGCGTGACGTCACCAGAATAGTTTAGTGCAGGTTCGAGCAAACTAATTGCGCAGAATCGAGCAGAAACAAACGAACGGTTTTAGAGCAGTTTGGAGCAGTTTAGTGTTGTTGACAAACAAATAGCATAACCTTAAATATAATAAATTAAGTTCTGTTTGTTTGGTAATGGACAAGGTCTAGGCATGCAGAGTACCAGGTACCTTAGACATCGACTGCTTTGGTCATATGGCGAGGCGCGCTTGTACGGGTTTATATTATTATTATTCTGCGAAGTTATGGATGAAATTGTGAAAATTGCTAGTGGAGGATGACATAGAAGTATTTTTAAACAATTCTAAACAATGCTAAACACAACCAAACACAACTTCGAACGCTAGAATCAGGAAATGAAATGGCATGACAGAAGACGCGCAAAACAGCTGACTTTCACCTGTTTTACACGACTGCGCAAGTCTGCTACTTTTTACTCCCCCTAAAGACCAGGAGTAAGAAAAGCTGTTCCAAACAGTTCTGAGTAACTTGCACCTTATCAAACGAACGCAGTTCAAGCAGTTCGGAGTAGCTGCTTGATCTCAAACGAACGCCGTTTTCCTGCTCTAAACTGTTCCGAACAGTTTAGAGCAGTCAAACGAACAGACTGAATGTTTCTCAACATCCTGTTGCTAACCCAGTGGTACGCACTTATAGAAATTTAATTAAAATAGATCTTGTTTCGTTTAACACTGATTTGGAAGCCATTCCATTTCGGAACATTTGTCATATGGCAGACATTAATGAAAAGCTATTTTATTTCAATTCCAATACAGTGCGATCTCGATAATCCAGACCTTCATTATACCGGATTCTTCAATAATCCAGCCAAGCATTTCAATTGCATTGTGTACTTTATAATCTGGATTTGATAGTACTTGGTAATCCTGATCTGCGTTTTTAGCCGTCTCCGTCATCAATCGTGAAGGATTTGCCTGTCATCGATCATGAGGGATTCCCCTAACTTCTTAAATTTGGCCGAATTTGATATCTGGGGGTTCACATAAGCAGTGTGTGCCTTCGTTTTGACTGCTAGGTATCACGTCTGAGGATTAATAATTGTTTAGCTGTAGGTTGTTACATAGTATGTACATACGTGTTATTTTATGTGCTACATAAGTATATAAACATTTTTTATATATACATATTAAAATGCTTTCTAAAAGAAAACATACTACGTTGTCAATGAAACAAAAATCGGATATAATAATGGTAGTGACAATGAAGGTCCAGAGTTAAATAATACAAACCAGACTGTTAAGAATGACGAAGCAGTTAATAGTAGTTTATTTATCTAGAACGAAAAGTGACATTTTAAAGGACAAGAAAGTTGTTTACAGCCGAGGCGTCAGCCCAGGACGGAATTACTTGCGAGAACTTCCATCAGATTTTAAAAATTTGAGGCCAATAAGCTTGCTTCCATCATTCTCCAAGGTACTGGAAAAAGTTATAAACGTGCAGCTGACCGATCATGTGAATGAACACAATGTACTGCCGGATGTACAATCCGGGTTCAGAACAGGACACGGTTGTACAACTGCGTTACTTAATGTATAATGTCACTGATGATATCCTGGCTGCTTCTGACCACGGTAAAATTACGGCCTTAGTTTTACTTGACTATAGTAAAGCATTCAATACGGTTAACTATGGCACTTTATTTACTATCCTGAATTAGATTGGTATTGGAAGGAATGCGCTCTCATTAATAACTAGCTATCTAAGTAGTCGAACGCAAATTGTTAAACTAGATAATGTTGTGTCCGATCCGTTGCCGATCACTCAAGGGGTACCACAAGGATCGATTTTAGGTCTACTATTATTCTCAATATACAGTGTGTCCCAGGATTGATATTCAACAGGTGAGATGGACTAAAAGTTTTTGAATTTTATTTTAAGATTGTGGGATTAGGTCCTGCCAGTTTTTGAAAAAACAAGTCAGCATTGACAGTGAAGCGAAAACTATTTTCTTATCGGGTAAACTACCCCTTTTGTTCATGATACGGCAAAATTTTATTCAGAAAACTTGTTCAGAATGATAAATTATGGCCATATACAAAATTTCTGGAAGATATACCTACTTAAATTAAACCTTCTAGGCAGATATATTTGCTCCTATATTTTTTATTGGTCGTGAAACATCAAATTCTGGATTTTTATTGGTCAATTTTTGACAGATGACAGGTGAATTGAACTGTCAGTCATAATACCACGAGGCAACTGTGAATTACCAAAAATATTTTTGCTGTCTTACGAAACGGGTTGCTTAGAAACACTCCGAGCCTCAAGGCGAGTGGTTTTCTACAAAGCAACCCGTTGAGTTTGTAAACAAAAGTATTTGATAGTTCTTAAAGTCGTCAAGTGTGTATTATTCGATTAGATTATACCGTGAATGTTATGAGGAAATAACGAGACACAAATGATAATCGTTTTTTATTATTATTATTAGCTTAACATTGCAACGTGGAATATAGCAATTTTGTTATTAAAACAAAATTGTCCAGATCCATTTAATGAGGTGGATCGGTCCCCGAGTAGACGTTATTCACTACACTACTATTTATTGCACTACTGTTTAGCACTTGGTTTATAGTTTATACGAGTAGGTCAGCATATGTTTTTGTTGCTTCCACTATTTGTCTCCATCTTCTTCTGTCTTGTGTTACACCCATTTCGTGTTAAGTTCATTGTTACTTGGTCCAACTATCATCTGCCTTTAGGTCTTCCTCTGTTTCGTGTTTTGTTTGGTTTCCATTGTGTTATTAGATTTATTATGTTATTTTCTGACCTGCTGATCTTACACAGGCTCGAGAAGTTTGGAGAAAATGGTACAACACCACCTAAATGAACCAACCCCTACACCTAACGGTAAAAAGGGGGAAGATTAAGTAAGTAAGTATGTTATTTTCACTTCGTTTAATATGTCGCAGCCAACGAATTCTCTTGAGTCTTTATGAATCTGAATACATCTTCTCCACCCATTGCTTCTAGTATTTCATGATTCATCCTTGGTCGTATGTCTACATTATCTTGTATTGGGCCAAGTATTGTTCTTTCTTCCTTGTGGCAGTGATGATTTCAGCGGCATACATAATTACTGGCCTTATTAGACTTCTGTATATATTTATTTTTGTTTTAGTTAATATTTGTTTATCTTTATATCGTTGTTGAATTCTGTTTTTTATTTTCTCTTTTCTATCATGGTTCTCGTTAAGTCGTATTCCCAAATATGTGAAGTTACTAACTTCTTCAAATTTGTAAATATTTCTTTGTTGTTTGTGTACCTTTCTGCAGTTTCATGTATTTTGTGTTATTTTCGTTTATCTTCAGGCCTATTTTTAGTACATAGGCTAGATATTGCGCTGATTTAATTTTAATGTTCCCTGGTAATCTGTTTTGCTCTTGACCTTTTCCAGTGCAATGTTGAAGAGCGTTGTGGATAGTGCCGGGTGACTATAAATGATTGTGATTTTTTTTCTTAGGTTGGCACTGTTTATGTTGGTGGCACTGTAAGTCTATGTCAAATTCAATGTTAGCAGGTTAGGTTTTGCGTCATTCTGTGTCAAAACTGACGCAAAACCTAACCTGCTAACCTCGAATTTGACATAGACTTACAGTGCCAACCTAAGAAAAAACATCACAATCATTTATAGTCAAGGGCACGGTCTAAGATATTCAGGTCAATCGACTGGGATTTGTAGGCATACTAAATTTTGTCCTCATTCACAAATATTTCGCTAGATGGCGAATGTGTAATAGTGTAGGCCATGGCCACCTTGAACTATATTTACGTAAACAATAATGGCGTACAAAAACGTCAAATATTAACGTGAAATGAAATCATATTTCAAAACTGTTTGAATCCTTCGAAATGGAATCGACTCGTGAAAAAACGAGGCTATCTAGAGCTGCAGCATCAACTATGTGGTACAGAAGATAGCGGCCCAACACATAATAAGGTTATTTGTAACCAGGGGCAGATAATCGATGCTTTGGAGCAACAATTTGTGTATTTTTTTGTGGGTGAGGTTAATCCTGAAGATACCAATGTTACATTAATTAAATTCTTTCAAGATATGCAAAATATCGAAGTTTCGCTGGCAGCAATCGACACAAGTCATGGCCTAACAAAGAGCTGGAGCTCCCAATCCCATAATTGTAAAATTCATCAATTACATTAGGTAACAAATTTTTAGGGCCAAAACCAAGCTCAAAGGAAGCCCTTTTTCGATCAAAGAAGACATAACTGTGATTAGATTAACCGTTTTGCGCTCTGCACAACAAAAACATGGATTCAGTTGACGGTACCATATTTATTAAGTGCGTTGGAAGGATAAATATGTAGGTAATGGGCACGATTTATTAAATATCGCTATAATATTGTGTGCGGTGACTGAATTGTGCGCTGGTGCGGGGTGCAAAGGACAAGGGTGAGAGCAGCAGAGGCGAGAGGTCAGAGGGTACAAGCTGGCAACCCTTGTGAGGTGTGAGCGTTATTTTATTCACCCTTCGTTTCGGCGTGAAGGGAAACGAAACAAGTGTGAGAAGGTGGAAAAATTGGAGCAGTGACAACAGCCCGTTTGGTTCAAGAAACTAATTGGCAACAAAATCAGAGGGTAATCTACAAAGACGCCACAGGTGGACGCGACCGCCAAATCCACACATGTTTCCGCCATCATCGCCTAAGCCCAGCCTTTGAGATCTCAGCAACGCCACCGTGAACGAGCTAAATGGACAATACCAGTGGTTAGTGCCTATATTTAAGAGCTAATATAGCATAAATCTAAATTACTAACCCTTAATGAAGTAGATTAGTATAATATCAGCTAATGATTACGGAATTAGGGTCGATTTAGTTACATGTATGCTGTAATTGGTGTTTTTATAAATTTTTAAGCGTAAAGGCTTTTTATTTATTGCTGTCTCCCATCGCCCCATTGCAGTAACCTGAATTGCCCTTAGTGTGGTCTCAGATGCCGAAAGTGAGCTAGCAGCCGAGGTAGGTAGTTATAAATAAAGCTAAGGTAAATTTAATTAAATAATAAAATGAGCTAGCATTTAAAACGCACAGCTACAAGTAGAGTGTGAAACCTAGAGGATAGTTTTTCGATTTGTTGCTGGGTATGCACAGTGCTTGCGACAGTTTTTGAACTTTCTTTTTCTTATTATAAATTACAATAATCTTGTTTCATTCTACTGCAATTTATTTAATTGGTAATTGGTACCTACTAAATTTTTATACGTGTGGTCATTTTAATGTAAGATCTTGATCAGCCAATTTTCTTAATTTTAGGGATTTGGTTGTACTGCACGATTTATTTGACTGAACTAAATGTGAGCGGATTTAATTTAGTTTTAATTTGGGTACCCGTTTTAAAACCCTGAAATTTTGTAATTAGGCAACACACAGTCCAGGTGCAAGGTGACTGAGTTACTAATAAAATGTTTTATGATATTCTGGGGGTTCAATCACCACATCTGGCGGGTGTAGAGAAAGTAAGGTAGTCGTCAAAGGCATGATGCTAACTATATCACCCAGTATACCGTTAACGTGTGCCAGATTGACTGGGTTTCGGAAAGAGATATTTCGGCAACCCTGACTCGCTGTATCTCGGGTCATATTCCTACGTGTGGAATGAAGCGCCGTGAACTTTACTTTACTTTTATGCTATTCTGAATTGTAGACTTCTGTTTACTAAACCGTCTCCAGATATAAAAAAAAGCAGCAACGTCATTTGAATTTAAGAATTTTTTGAAATAATTTATGATTCAGAATACCATAAAACGATGTATACAGCTCGGTTGCTATAGTTCGTTTTCTTGGTTTGCAACCTGACGTCACTAATGAACTCACATTTACTGAGTGCACGTATGTCTTTTATCTTTTCATGCATAGCCATTACTCATAATCTCAAAATGAGCATCTGACACATGTCTTTGGCAAACATAAATGTCAAATTTCAGGTCAAAAAAAGCGTTAATAAACAATTTTCTGTCCTATTGCAGTCAAAGTCCCAGATAACATAATAAAGTTACCCACGAAAATGAACAGGAAATGAGCAGTTTATTTAAAAAATGTATTAAAATATAACAAAAAAACATCATTAGAAATCGTCTTCAGAAACCTCTAAATCTGAAGAACTGGAATCTTCTGTTGTGTTGATAACGACCGGGACAATATCTCCAACGTCTATTACTCTCTGATTCTCCCAAGCTGTGGTTATTTCCTTCTGGCAGTGGTCGGTATAATTCTTCCAATGTTCCACTGACACAGACTCTAAGGCAGCATTCCGAGTTTTTAACATAATTTCATTCGTTGACGCAGATGTAGAGGATATCCTGCTATCATACAGTCGTTTACACTCCGACCACACCATCTCTATTGCATTAAAATGGCAATGATATGGTGGAATGCGCAGGATTTTATGCCCAAACTGTTTTACCCACTCGTCAAGATGATAGATTTTATTTGTGTTCCTGTGCTGCTTTACTGTGTTCCATACAGTATCTTTCATGGCGCATTCTGAAAAGTCTATGTTCTTCTTTTGCAACCATTGTATTAATTTTGCCTTTGTCCATGACTTATTGGGGATTTCGAATTCTAAACCAAAATGATAACTAGCGTTATCAATTATTATAAGAGATCTTGCTTCTAAATTTGGAACAAGTTTTTCTTTAAACCACTTTTCAAAATTTTGTCGATTCATGCTGTCGTGATAATCTCCTTTTTTTTGACTCACTCTTAAACACTAAACTAGCATTTCTAACAAAATCATTTTTGTTTCCAGCATGTACTATGATATAACGAGACCCCTGCGAAGTTTTTTGACATGCAGTTGCCAATGTACCATCCTGCCACTGCATACGAAATGAACCTTTGCTGAAAATCCATGTTTCATCTACAAATACCGGCGTAAAGGGATGTTCAGAAATCAAATTATTAATATATTCTCTTAAAAATGTATTTCTTTTAAGAAGTATATGAGATTGTTCCATCAAAAATCTTCTGTTATCACCTCTTTGCCATTTGAAACCAATTTTTGTTATATATTTATGTATAAACGATCGTGAAAGGACATGCTCCCCACAATATTCCTCATTCATTCTATTTTGAATTGTATTTAGAGTTACATGTTTCTTTTCGGCATACATTTTATATACAACCTCTCTGATCGAACTAGTAGCTGTATCTTCATGGATTTTCTTTTTGTGCTTAGATGTTGATTCTGCCACGTGTTTCTTATAAGCACTGTCAGTAGTCAGGCCTTTACTTTTAATTTTTTTAACCATACTTTCACTTACTCCTAAAGCTTTACTGGCTCTAACGCACACGTTCCCAAATTCATACGGTGCACCCAAATCTTTCTCCATTGGAAAGAAAGCAATTACGTTTTCTACAAGTTGTTGCGCCTGTTCGCTGAGTCTGGGTGTTTTGCCCATACTGCGTATATAATATGTACTTATTGTAAAGTTATTTTATTACAAACCCACAATTAAACAGTTTGACACTGACAGGTAAATATCTTAATATTTGACAATAAAGCGCTATCTGATTATAAACAGACACGATCTTTCTTAACCTTTTTTTGTTTCACTCGTTTCAGTTAAGAGAGAAAAAGATAAAAAATAATGACGTCAGGTTGCAAACCAAGAAAACGAACTTTACCAGAACTTTACCTGCTGACACAGATAACAAGTTCACTATCGCTTGCTTGCTAGATACCGTGCTTGCACCCAAAGTTCTTAGTAACGGTTTTGCAATGTAAATTAATTACTCTTATATTATAGATCAAAGTTTTAAAATTAATAAATAGCGTAATATTCTGGTTAATGTGAAATAATTATTTATAATTGAAACAAGATGGAAAGCGACTGTAAAATTTGTAAAAATGATGTTAAATCAGATGAACAGTACTACAATTGTGATTTTTGTTTAGATAAATTTCATGCAAAGTGCATAAATCTGTCGGCTACCGAGGAAAGGGCTATGCCTATAAAAAGTCGTATTCTAATGTTCGTTTGTGATAGTTGCAAGGCTGTTATTAAGAAAATGGCATCTATGTTGAAAGCATTTGATGAAATGGAAAAAAATATGAACGAAATTAAGACGTATATGGTTAAAGCGGCAACAAAAAGTGAAAAGTATAATGAAAATTTTGTTAAGTCAGTAGAGGAAGTAGATGGACATTATAAAGGTAAATCTTACAGTGCAGTAGTAGCAAATCAAAAGGAAGTATTAATAGTAAAACCTGAGAAGGTAACAAATCATGATGTAGTTAAGAAGGATATCGTTGAAAAAATGAATCCTATTGTTTTAAAAACAAATATAAACATGGGAAGAAATATAAAAAATGGTGGAGTTATACTGGAATGTAAGGATAAAAGTAGTGAAGAAATGAAAGAAGAAATACAAAATGCATTAGGTAAAAAATATGTAGTGTCCGAACCGAAGAAAATTGTGCCGAAGTTAAAAATTGTAAATATACCTAAGCATATAGAAAAGGACAAGAAAGATCTAAAGGAAAAGATTATTGCACAGAATAGATTAGATGAAGCAGCCGCAGACTTTAAATTAAATATTATTAACATGTCTAAAGACAATAACAAAAAATATAGTATTCTGGTTGAAGTTGATGTGGGAACCTACAAGACATTAATAAATAATAGAAAAGTGAATATTAGCCTGTACGAGTGTTCGGTTTATGAGTACGCTAGGGTGTTGAAATGTTACAAATGTTC
This sequence comes from Agriotes lineatus, assembly GCA_940337035.1. Taxonomy (NCBI): domain Eukaryota; kingdom Metazoa; phylum Arthropoda; class Insecta; order Coleoptera; family Elateridae; genus Agriotes; species Agriotes lineatus. The sequence goes on from CALNHX010005025.1 coordinate 103,538, forward strand.
AGGATTTAATCATATTGCAAAAGACTGTAAATTGGAAGTTGCATGCCCGAAATGTAGTGGACAACATGAGCAACAAAATTGCACTCAGGTTGACCCAAAGTGCATTAATTGTATTAGAGCTAATGAAAAATACCATATTGTTTTAGATGTTAAACATACTGTCTGGGACCGTAAATGTCCATGTTTAATTAAGGTTGAACAAATCGTCAAAGATAGAACAATTTATGTGAGTGATAGTAAATAGCAATTAACCATAATGTGTTTAAATATTGAAAGTTTATTACCAAGGATTGATGAATTTAGAAGGTATGTTGAAACAATAAGGAATAAAAATGAAATTATAGCTCTTACGGAGGCACGTATAATCTCTGATATTCATGATAACGAAATAAATATTAGCGGATATGTAACTGTTAGATGTGATTCAACAAGCCGACACACAGGAGCTATAATTTGTTACATACGTAATAATATAGAGTACAAAGTAGTACAAAATATTCGTTTTGAAAAGGACTTATGGTGTTTAATAATTAAAATTAAGCAAGTCCTTCTGATGATTGTGTATAGGTCTCCCAGCTCAAGCATACCAAATTTTTTAAGACAACTTGATGATATTATGGAAGATGACTTAATGTTTGGTAATGAACAGGTTTATGTGATGGGTGACTTTAATATTGATTTTCATAAGAGTAGTTTTTATGAATCAAAAACTATTAAACAGTTAAGAAGACTAAATCTTAAACAGGTGGTAGCAGAATGTACAAGAATAACAAAAGACTCTGAAACTCTTATAGATCCAGTGTTTACTAATGATGGAGACATTAAAACGAAAGTCATAAGAACGCCAACATTTTCCGATCATGATATAGTGCAAATTACTACGAGGCATAACGTAACCCAGTTAAATGATAAATATAAACAAATTAAGTGCAGAAGTAAAAAGAAGATTGAGAAAGCTGATCTTCAACATCACCTGAATAATTGTAACTGGAGTGAGGGAAATACTGATCACTTAGTGCAAGTTCTCTACGATAATGTTACAGCATCTTTGGATAAAGTAGCTCCAATAGAAACATTAAATATCCGAACGGGCAGTAAATGGTTTGATGAAGAGATTCGAGGGGCATCAAATAGAAGAGATAGATTGTATAAGAAGTATCTGTTGCAGAAAACCATGGAAAACTGGAATGACTATAGATCTCAGAGAAATGAAACCACGAACCTAATAAGAAAAAAGAAGTACTTGTATTACAAGGGCGTAATTGAAAACTGCAAGAGTGATGGAAAGAGAATGTGGAAAGGCATTAAGGAAGTATTGAATGATGGGAAATCACAAACGCAACTCAATAATGTTTATTTTGATAATGTTAATGTACAAACAGATAGCGAAATTGCAGAAAAATTTAATATCTATTTTACAAAAAGCGTAGAAAATATAATAGAAGTAGATGAGTTACCACAGACGCATATTAGTTGTAATGTCCCGAATAATACTGTGCTACTAAAAAAATTTACTAAAATGAATGACCACGATTTTATGAATATAGTCAATGAAATAAAAAAGGATGGGTCTGCGGATATAATTAATAAAAATATTATAAAGGCTGGTGGATGTAAATTAAGAAAAGAGATCGTTAAGGTTATTAATGAATCTATAGAAGAATCTAAAGTCCCCAGTCTGTGGAAAAATTCAGTTATAACCCCAGTACCTAAAGTAAAAAATACGAAAAAATGTGAAGAATATAGGCCAATAAACACTTTACCTTTACCCGAAAAAATTATGGAAATGCACGTAAAAAAGCAGTTGTTACAGCATTTAGCAGATAATAATATACTGATAGAAAACCAATCAGGATTCCGGGATCACCATTCATGTGAAACATCTATTCAGTTAGTCATTTCTAAATGGAGAGAGTTGATAGAACAAAATGAAATTGTATTGGCTGTCTTTGTAGATTTTAAAAGGGCGTTTGAAACCATCAACAGAGATGTTATGATACAAAAACTAAAAAAATATGGAGTGGTTGAGGAAGCAAATAAATGGTTTGAAGACTATCTACATGACAGACATCAGCAAGTGAAAGTGGACAGTTATGTGTCAAGTAAACTAGAAGTGAAATTCGGTGTGCCTCAGGGATCCGTCTTAGGTCCTCTTCTGTTTATATTATATATAAACGACATAGCATCGTGTTTTGAAGAAGACACAATAATTAATTTGTTTGCGGATGATACAGTGATCTCTGTTTATGGAAAGTCAATTGAGGATGTACTGGCTAAGATGCAAAGACAATTAAGTCATTTTGAGGAGTGGTTAAGAAACAACTTTCTGTTTGTAAATACAAAAAAAACTAATGTTATGGTATTTGGAACTAATGTAAATGTAGAACTTATAACTAAATTAAAACTTCTGAACAATGAATTAGATTATGTTTTGGATTGTAAATATCTAGGTTTAATTATAGACAACAAATTGAAGTTTAATAAGCATATTGAATATGTGATAGACAAAATTAGTAAACGTGTAAATTACTTCTATAGAATTAGGGATAGCTTATCTATGTTCTCAAGATTAACTGTGTATAAGTCAATTATAGCCCCACATTTTGAATATTGTTCGACCATTTTATATTATTGTAATGAGACAGAAAAGAGAGCTCTCCAAAAACAACAAAATAGGGCAATGAGAATTATTTTAAAGGTAAATAAATATACACGGATTAATAATATGTTGGAATGTTTACAGTTTATGAGTATTAAACAAAGACTAATTTTCAATAATATGATATTTATATTTAAAATGATACATAAGATGCTACCAACGTATATGTCAAATAAAATTAAGTTTGTAAATGATGTACATAGTTATAATACTAGAACAGCAACCAATATTTACGTACCTTCTGTAAAGAAAGCAGTAACCAAGCAATCGCTTTTTCATGATGGTTTAGTTCTGTACAATGACCTGCCACTACATATGCGTGCTATTAATAATATTAAGGAGTTTAGGAGAAATATTGTGCAATATGTTAAAAGTAGTTTCTAAATGTACCTGATAGAATTTATTTTTTTTTGTTCTTTTTGGATAGGCTTCTGTTTTTGTTTATTGTGTATTTTCTTATATGTTGTTGAAAATATGTAGCAGAGACTTGCTAATAAACTGTTACTATATTAATATTAAATCGTTTATACTTCAGAGCTTTCTTGCAAGGATTTCTTAATAATATTCACTCAATGTTAAATATTTATTCAGTATCTGAAAAATGGTAGAATACCCACTAATAATTAGGTATGATAAAAGTGAACATTAAATGAATCGCGTTTTTGAACAGTGTTTTATCGTAATTGTACAAATTGTATGGTACTTTATTGTTTTTCAGATACTGGGTAAAAATGATTTTTAATGCAATGACAAATGCAACAATATTTCAAGTATTATTTGTTATGAAATGTGTATTATGATCAATAAGTTTTCCAAATATGAGATAGTACAACTACCACTGGAAAGTTGTAATATTTTCACTTATGTAAAAATATTAGTATGTAATAAATCTTTAATTTATTATAATAATAAAACTTATTTGACTTTTATTAGCCTTTAATGCATAGTTAAGGGTTAATATTTATATAAATTGTAATATTTTTAATAATGTTATTGTTCATAATTATATTAATTATTTTATTACATATTATAGTACATTATAGGGAGTGATTCAAAATTCAAGAAACACAAATATAACAATTTAATTATGCAGCAAAGGCAGATATAAACAATAATGACATCCTACAAATACGTTAAACATCAATTAAGTGACATATGAAGCGACAATATGTGACAAATGATTATATAAAAAATATGAGTAGTTATTATCTACAAATCATCGTTCAGAAGTGTTTGAACCCTTCGAAATTGATTCACAGCGTGAAGAAAATGAGGATATCAAAAGACTTGAAACTTTTTCACAAGTAATTTATTTGCAACAATTTGCTACACTTTCAACAATAAGCAAAACAGTTCATTACAAAAGTTTAGTGCAGCACAACAATAATATGAGAAAGTAGTTGCCCTTTTGGCCCCTTCCCTTCTGATTTCACTTATCCAATTTAATTGTAATAAATACGTAATGTATTGTCGTTTAACAAATTCTGTTTGTAAAGGAATAGATACATTGCCCCCATTGCCCCTAAACCTCATATGCATTTTTAGGTTCGATTAGGACGAGTGCGCTAGCACGAGTCCCAATCCTAAGTGCAATGGACATGAGTAGTGATACCACCAGAAAAATATTCTACTTAACTGTGGCTAGGAATGGCATTCGAGGGACTATTCAATGAACCAAGCTACTTTTTCAAATTAGTTTTCAGTAAATCTAGCAACAAACTATGCAATTTCAATAGTAACAGAACACTAATATTGACTTTTTCTAATAAAAATCACATTTGTTTAAAATAATCAGAAGTGATACTATGTATAAGTACTTCGATATTATCGACCCGATATATGTAGATAACTTGTTGCACGATAATAAAAGAGTGTCAGTTTGACAAGTTAAATAGTCCGACTGCGTCAGCGGGAGGATTATTCTGTCAAACTGACATGATTTGTTATTGTGCAGGAAGTTTGAGACGTATAACCTGTTCGAAGTACGCATTGTATTCGATTTGATTATTTTTTGAGTAAATTTCAACATTAGAAACAAATAAATATTTTATTAGCAGTTCGATTTGTTTGTATTAACCTAGCTGAAAGTGATCTCCATGAAAACAACATCAAGTTGACTAAAGTTATGTATTGCGTTGCCTAGTGAAGTTACTCTAGTATAATCGATTTTGTATAATCACTTATAATACCATGAGTAGTCAAAGTTATGTCGACTATTTTTGCGGTGGTGTCACGAATGTCCATTGCGCTTTGGTACGATTAGGACGAGTGCGATAGCACGAGTCCTAATCCCAAGCGCAATGGACATGAGTAGTGATACCACCGCAAAAATAATCGACTTAACTTTGACTAAGAATGGTATTCGAGAGACTATTTAATGAACCAAACTACTTTTTCAAATTAGTTTTCAGTAAATCTAGCAAAAAACTACGCAATTTCTATAGTAACAGAACGCTAATATTGAATTTTTCTAATAAAAATCACATTTGTTTAAAATAGTCACTTGAATACCTTCTAGAAAGATACATCCGCTGATATTTTTTTGATTGGTAAAGAAACGTCAGAATTCTGGATTTTCATTGGTCACTTTTTGACAGATGACAGGTGAATTGAATAGTCGAAATTATACAAGATAACTTAACTAAATCCAGCCTTCTGACTGGTTGAGATCGCTACGAAAAAAATAATCACTTGAATACCTTCTAGGAAGATATATCCGCTTGATATTTTTTTGATAGGTCAAGAAACGTCAAATTCTGGATTTTCATTGGCCACTTTTCAACAGATCACAGGTGAATTGAATACTCTACTATATTTTTTATACCATATGACAAACATGCATTTTGAAGTTTTTGGATCTTTGATTTATCTTGTGAATCAATACAAAATTCTTACAACACAAATCACAATAATCAACCAGAGATAACACCATACTGTTACATAATGTGGCTTTGATATTAATGTTGAATACAATTTAAGAAAGTAGTTTTTAAATTGCAATAAGCTCTGTAATAGCTATCTACGTTATTAGACCGGTAGCAACATTTTTATGGCCGCGCCAATACTTTACAGGTTTCGCCCTACGGGCTCGACCTGTATGTTTGGCAAGGCCATAAAAATGTTGCTACCGGTCGTGTATCGTATAAATTTTTTTAGGATACTGCATTGGTAACTAGCGTTTAGATTGTTACAAACGAGTCCGGTAGATAAAATTTACCGGCCTAGACCAGTAGTAGTTGACAACGGCCTTTGATCCGGCCGTTGTCAACTACTACTGGTCTAGGCCGGTAAACTTTTTTCTACCGGACTCGTTTGTAACTATGTAAACGCTAGTTACCAATGCAGTATCCTAAAACATTTAAATGGGTTTTTTAAAACAAAAATTTCATTCAAGGATTACACCCACATTTTTAATGGTATCTGTAACAGGTATTGTATTATTATTCATTGTAATACTGACAACTGCTAGGTAATGTTATTGATGTGTGGGTTGTATAATACTCCAAATGCATACTTACAATTTTTAAAGGGCGATGCTTATCTATAATTGTTCAATATCATCGGAAGTAGTTAAAATTGTATATGAAAAAACATTCATAAATAAAGTGCCACCTGCACCTCCACCTTTAAATGTTCGATCTTTTCGTCTGATATTATAAACCTCAACAAAAATCTCATTTATTACATAATCAGAAAATCAAGTTTTGGAGACAGCCAGCAAGATAAATGAAGAATCAATAATGGTTCCCCTGAAAGCATCAAAATTGGCAACCAGTAAACGTGTCTTAATGTGAGCACATTTTAATTTTGAAAACATTACATAGGATTGTTTTATAATTTTAGACTAAAAACAAATCGATACGCAGAACAGAACAGAGCGAAAGGTACACTATTCAAAGTACGTAAGTAGGTACTAAAAAATATATACACAATTTAAGTTTACAGAACAAAATGGAAATGCAGATAAGAAATATATAAACATACACACAGCAGTGTCGGAAATCCCTTATTGATAACCATATTGATAGCCATACAATTTAAATAACACGTATCGCAATTTACCTGCAAGCAGTATTTGCGAAACACAAATTTTTTCATTTATACAAAATGATTTGGTTGAAGACAACGCCATCTATAAATGATAGTAAATCGGATGTTACTTTTTGTTCAAAATCATATTGTAAATCTACATATATTAAAATCGCATAGACAAAAAAATGTTATTATGTATAGATATTAACGTATTATTAAGACAATTTAAAAATTCCAAGTGACTATTTTTCGGAGGTTTATGAACTAGACCAAATACCAGTTTTTGCCTACCCGCAGTTACTACTATCAATAACTGTTCGATAACATTATCAGTTTGTATAACATAATCCACATATATTTGTTGTGTAGAACGCAGAAATGCCTTGCTTTTGTTAGGTCTTCGTTTATGGAAACCCAGGTTCCTTTTCATTTGGATTTTGATTTGGAAATTTGTTGTCGGACGTTATAATTAACAAACTTCACAATGATTGGGGTGGGTAGACCTGAATTCCTGCTCCTCAATCTATGACTTGGGAACTTGGATTGGAAGCGAAAAAATTAGTATGAACTTGGTCTGTATCTTCATTGGAAGCTTCTATGATTCCTAGAATACGTAGGTTATTACGTCTTAAATATTGAATCTATTTTAAAATCGTGTGTCTGATAGTTGTATTTTGAGAAGCACCAGTTTCTTCTAACGTAGAAATACGCAGGTCGTGTTCAGAACTGTTGCTTAAACTGCTCCATCAAATTGACTATAAAATCTTCAGACACCAGAACCTTCTTAATACGTTAAACCACATCATCTTGGTTTGACAGCTCTTTGTTGGAAACTGACTGACCTCTACCACCACCTGGCAGTTTACAATAGCCACCCGTTTTTATAGAATTTACAGCAATTTTGTAGTAGGACATCACAGTGATCGTTGGTAGAGCCCAACTTCAACTATACTAAAACTGCCGCACATAAGCATCCGCACACTGCGCTAGCACGTCTATTCAGCTTGACGACACATGGAAAAGGATTTATTTCTAATCCCTGAAGACATTTCGCACTGCACTAAACTGCCTCTCTTGTTCAAAGATTTCAACATTTGCTAGATGCAGTACGACATACTTCCCAACTGGATATCGACTCTCTATGTTGGTTTCAGCAGTTTTATAGACAAGCAACTTGTTGGCAAGAGATAGTTTAGAGTTGCAGTCTATCAACCAGTAATATTTTCTCAATTTACCATCGAGTTGCTTCCTTATAGACAGTAGTTTCTAGGTTAACACAAACAACTGTTTTTGCCGCTTCTTTTGAATTTCGGTATTTGACGGCGCTAAAAACATAGCTTTTTTACCAATACACAATATTAAACCGTTATCACAACTTATAATACAAAATAATAATTAAATGTTACAAAACGTCAGAATGACGTTTTACACCTTTACTGATTCGCCACCTGTTGGATCCGCCGGGAACTAGGACAAAAATTAGCCATCAGAATCTGCAAAAACATTAGAAGTCGAATCACCTGAATATCTTACACCGTGGTCAAGGGTAATACCACAAGTAGTGGATATATTTTTGACAAATATTTTGTCGTTTCCATGTAAATTATTGCGTTTAAATTTCAGGAAACAAAATCATATCAAAAATGTCTCGAGCCGAAGGCGAGTGACATTTAAGTGTGATTTTGTTGAGTGAAATTTGCAATAATTTCTATGGAAATGGCAAAATATTTTTAAAAAATATATCCACTTCGAGTGGTATTTGGGACGACTATTTAACAATATTAATACATAACGATTAACTTTATTCAAAAATAATCCAACAATTAATATTCATCCTCAATTAAATTCAGCAGAATACTTCCAAAACACAACATTTTAAATTTTTAAGGCAAGCCAAACTTTGTTCACACAGTTTGTTGGTGTTTAGTTTTACGTAACCTAGCGATATCGCTAGGACAGAACATCGTTGCTAAGCGATATTTCGCAACAAAGCTATTTAGTTTTTGAGTACGTACATTGTTCTGTGAATATTTTGCATGGTGCGCAATATTCAGTGATATACTGCTGTTATTGGTTGAAAAAATCAAGTCTGTGCAATATGATTGGCTTATATGTTATAGTGTTGAATAGTCACCCAGTATATCACCCTGTTTTATACCGCAGTTTGCTTCAAAATTGTTTGTATCACCTTCGTTGGTTTTTACACAGATGGTGGAGTTTTTCATTGTTATTAGTCTTATTAGTTTTCCTGGGATTGCCATTTGTTTCATCACCTTGATTAATTCTTGCCTATTTATTCTGTCGAAGGCTTGTTGGAAGTCGATGAACAGTAAGTGTATGTCCATATTAAATTTATGGGCTTTTTCCATTATTTGTTTAATTATGTGGATTTTCCAGAGGTGAAGCTATTTTGGTAATTCCCTATTAGGCCGTTGGTGTGTGTGAGTAGTCATTTGTTTATCAATGCTGTAAAGATTTTGTAAGCTGTATTAAGTAACGTGATGCCTTGGTAGCTCCGGCATTCCTCGGGGTCACCTTTCTTTTTAATGGTTGCAATTGTTTCTTCTTTCCATCCTTTTGGTAGCTGTTCTGTTCTCCATGAGTATATGATCATTTCATACAGTTGATTATGTAATTTTTACCTCCATACTTTATAAGCTCTCCCTTTAGGGCATCTTTTCCTGGTGCTTTCTCATTTTTGATTTTGTTTATTACTTGTACCAGGTGATTATAAATGCTTTTCGATCAAATTACCTTGGAAATATTTCTTGTATGAATAATATGTTGGTGGCATGGTAAGTCTATGTCAAATTTGAGGTTAGCAGGTTAGGTTTTGCGTCAGTCTGTGTCAAAACTGACGGAAAACCTAACCTGCTAACCTTACAATGCCACCAACATATTATTCACACAGAAAATATTTCAAAGGCAACTTGATGGAAGAGCACCTGGTATATATTTTTCGTATGTTGGTTCTTGTATTTCTTCATTATTAATTTCTACTGGTTCTTCTTGCTCTTGTATTTTTTGTTTTGTCTGTTAAGTAGCTGTTAGAAATGTTTTTCCCATATTTTTTATGGCTTGTGGTTCATATTCGACTCTACCTTCTTCATTCTTCATACCTCTCATCCTAATTTGGTACTTTGGTTTTTGTTCCTTTATGTTCTTGTAGAAATTCTTTGTGTTCTTAGTACAACTGAAAATCTCTATTTTTTCCATCTCTTCTTTGATCTAGGTGTTCTTCTTCTCTTTTTGTCTGCAGCCATTTTGATCTCGCTTCTTTCTTCAATTTATTTTTCACTTCACAAGTCTTCATCAAACCACTTGTTGCATTTATTTTTTTGCTTATACCCTAAGGGTTTTCTGATGATTTGTTTTATATGTTCCCATTTCTTCTTATTATTTTTCATTTCTTTTTTTCCTCATTCTGGAATAATGTTTTGTTTGTACCATTTTTTATAGTTGTTATTGTTTAATTTTTCTACATCAAGTTTATTGCTGTATGTTTCGGTGTATTTTCTGTAGTTGATTGCTTTTTGTTTCAGACTTGCTATGACTAAATAGTGGTCGCAGTCAGCGTTAGCTCCTCTGTATGTGCTTTTTTGTGTTTAAAACTGGTGCTGCTGATTGTTAGGTTCATTGATACTGCCAGGTTGCTTAGTCTGTTTCCATTGTTGTTTGTAATGTTGTGAATTGTGTGTTTTCCTGCCACATCTTTTAAGTATTCTTCCTTGCCAATTTGTGCGTTAAAGTCCCCAACAACTAGACTATTGTGTCGCATATTTTTTCTAGTTTTTTATAGAATTGTTCTTTCCCATTCTTGTCTGCGACCTCTGTAGGTGCATATGCATTTATAATTCACAGGTTTACGGTTTTTATTCTAATCCTTACATAAGACATTCTTTCGTTTATTGGTTTGAATTGTTTGTTTTTCATGCGTATCCTAGAAAGCTTTTAAAATTTGGAGAGCCCATGATATGGACAGTGACAGTTGATTACAAAATTGAAAACACCACGGTGTTTCCACTTATCAATGCACGATCTGGATAGGGATCTTCTGCATTATGAGTGGTATAATCTATGAAATACTCGTGGATATATTGAACGAACAAGAAACATATGTTATTGCTATTGAATAGTGTTTTTTGAGAAGGTAGATAATTATGGGAGATGCAAGGTAATTGCTGTGATATCACATTGCTAACTTTTAGAAATAATTATACTCATCGTCTTCAGTTGTTAAACGACTTCAAAAATAGTGATTGTAAACATTTTTTTAAATGTAATGAAATGAAGAATTTTCAGCAGCTTTTAAACAAAAATTCAGACCTTTCAAGATAGAATAAAATGTTTGACAGATTTGTTCAATTTTTCATATTATGTTTCTACTACCTATTTGAAAGTCTTCCACTGAAACTATGACGAATAGTGCCATAATGAATTAAACGTGTCCATAATGGATACTTGGACAATGTATTATACTACAGCAGAAAAGTATCCCATTTTAAGATTTCTTGCACCAAGAATTGTAACTGCCCTGGGATTGGTATACATATATTTATGAAACTTTCTTTTCAAAAACGAAGTTTATTAAAGCTAAACTTCATCATTCAATTAAATATCTATATTTTAAATCAATTAAGCCCATTTAATCCTGTTATTCAAAGACCTTTACATATTTACATTTTTTCTTATACTTGGATACTGTAAAAAAGGTAGCCAGATCCAGTTTTGAACTTTGCACTTTTTTATAGTTTGTAGAACCAGGTTAGTTCCTTGACAGGAGATGGAGCTTATTTTCGTTGTTATAAGAGATAGCGTGAGATGGTCAGGCCAAACCACCCCGTTACAGACAATTTTTGCCTTCGTCAACCACTCTCAAGGAATACACTCTCATTGCTAAAAGTATATTGAATTAAATCTAATATTACAGAGGTTATATGCAATAAATGTGTGTCGTGTTTTTTAACCTATTATTAAAAAACACGAGCGTAGGCACTTAGTACATCGTAATTGTATACAAATTGTTTGTAACCCGACCTACTGGCCGTGCAAACTGCACACCTTGTCAAAGCGCTTGCTGCAATACTTCGTAACATGACCTAGGGCCGGTTGCAGAAAGCAATGTTAAGTCTCGTGTTAGCTAACATCGCGTCAAAGTGAACAAAAACGAATCAAATCTCAAATGCTTATGGCAACTAATACATTAGTAAA